>WESZ01000027.1:467841-487178 GCA_011033785.1 Fusarium cf. falciforme
ATCATTACGCCGTCATTAGGCTCAATCTGTTAGCGCTCTAACACTGGGGCGAGGTACGGAGCGGAGGTTTATGACAGCTCATGGGATAGATTTTTATTTACCGCTGAGTCTAGCGCCGAGCCCTAGCGCTAACTCTTTTTAAGTTTAAACTCCGACGCTGACTCTAGGAACTAATCCCTCTAAAACCTATAACGCCGATAACCCCTATTTCCTAACATAATTACACCTATAGCTACGTAGCCAGATCTTAGCTAGCCATAATAAGACTTCTTTAATCCTCTTATTTAGCGATATAAAAGGTCTTTATAGTTATTATAAGTATTATAACCTATGCCTTATATTATATATTATCTTATAAGTCCTTAAGGAATTTAATATCTTTACTAATAAAATCTTTTTCTTCTTTTAGCTTCTTTTTAAAAGCCTTTAATAAAAAAAGCTCTTTTTTAATAAAATTAAACCTTTTATTAATATTATAATTAAATAAAAAAAAACTAAGTAAAAAAAAGATATTATAATTAAAGATTANAAAATTAAACCTTTTATTAATATTATAATTAAATAAAAAAAAACTAAGTAAAAAAAAGATATTATAATTAAAGATTATAAGTTTAATTAGTATTAATTTATTATATTATATATTTATTTTAATACTCTTAAGGCTATTATTTAATATTATTACTTATAGCTTATTATATATATTTTTTATACCCTTATAAAGCTTATAGACCTCCCTAGTAAAATTATTTTAATTATATTGAAAGGTATATTAATAGGTATTAGCTATATTATTTTAATTATTTAATTAAAGGTCTTTATAAAAAGCTATTATAATCTCCTTTATATATTATTAACTAGGTAATTAGTTATTAATTAATTAATTATTTAATTATAGTAGTAATTATTAATTATAATTAAACCTCCTTTTATAAGAATAATAGAGGCGATTTTAATCTCTTTAAGTAATTAAGAATTATAATTAGAAAGTTAATATTAGAGGGGAGAATTATTATATAAAGGGGATTTTAACCTCTTTAGTTAATTAAGATATAAGCTATTTATTATAAATAGAGCTAGCTTTAGTATATTATTAAAGCTATTNTAAAGCTATTAATAATTATATAGATAAACCTTATTAATTTAAGCTTATTAAGACCTCTAGCTTTAGGTATAAAGCCTTTATTATTAAAACTATTAAGATATTAATTAAGATACTTTAATCCCTATTTAAGGTAATATAAAGTAATATAATAATATATTTTTATAAAGCTTAGTTATACTTTCTAGCTATTTTATATATTTTTTATAGATTTAATTTATAACTTTTTATAATATTATTTATTATAATATTATATTTAAAGCATAAGTATTATATAATTATATGAATTAAATACCTAAAATATAAGTATATTATACCTTTAGAAGGTTATAGCCTTATATAAGAAAAGGTTTGTTATTATTTTTTTATTAAGGGAGTATTAAAAATATAAAAATATATATTTTATATATATTTTATTATTATTTACCCTTAAAGAAGTTACCTAATAAATACCTAATGTCTACATAGGTATATTAATATAAATATTTAAAAACTCTTTTTTAAAAATTATAAAGGTAAAAAAGTTTTTTATAATAAAATCTATAAAGAATTTATTATTACCTAGAGAAATAAAGTTAATTATCTTATATTATATATTTAGTTATTTATATAACTAAATTAATTTATTAAAACTAATTATGTTTTTTTTAAATATAAAAAGAAATAAGTTTCTATAAGGGCTGTAACAGGGTTGTGATTTAGTCACTTTAGTCTTGGTCAAGGGCTGACTTTAGTTAGACTAAAATAGCCTGACTAAGACTAAGACTAAGACTAATTATAGTTAGTCAGACTAGAAAGTTATTTCTTTAGTCAAGGGAAAAAATCACTTATATTATATATAATTAATTAAATAAGCTTACTAAGCTTATATTAATAATACCCTTATAAATTATATATTTATTTTTTATAATACATATTTTTTCTTAATTTTGTATAGCTTAATTAGCGCCATATAACTTAACTAAGACTTATATCTCTTAAAAGCTCTAATTTAATTCTTAGAAGATCGTTAAGATAGAAAATTCTATAATTAAGCTAAAAAGACCCCTGTCTATAAATAAAATTAATTATAATATAATTAAAACTATGAAGTATATATTCTATATAATAACCCTAACCCTTGTTAGCCTCTTAAAATTATATATTAAAATTAAGAATTTTTTAATATAAGGAGAAATTCTCTTTTGAGTTTTAATAATCTTTAAGAGCTTAATAAGTAGAAATAAGGATTAATATAAAATAGTTTTACTATCTTACTAAATATAAAATTATAACCTTAGGGTTATTATACTTAATTAGCGCTGTATAGCCTATTTAAAACCTATATCTCTTAAAAGCTCTAATATGACTCTTAGAAGAGCCTTAAGATAGAAAATACTATAATTAAGCTAAAGAGAGCCCATTTTATAGATAAAAAAGATTATAATATAAATTAAAATATAAAGAATATATATTATATAATAACCCTAACCCTAATATACTGTTTAAATTTATATAATAAAAAACGATTTCTCTATTAGAATAACTATTATTATAGTAATAATACTAGGGAAACTTACTCTTTTGGATTTTAATAATTTTTTAATGCTTAGTAAGTAAAAATAGTAATAAGTATACAATAGTCTCACCTTTATAGTATATATAAAAATTATAATCCTAGGGCTATAAGCCTTAATTAGGGCTATATGTATTATTTAAAACTAATATATCTTAGAAGCTCTAATTTGACTCTTAGAAGAGTACTTAGATAGAAAGTATAATAACTAGGCTAAAAAAACCCCTTCTTATATATAAAAAATAGCATAATCGAATTTAAAATATAAATACTAAATATTAGTTAGTAACCCTAACCCTAATAAAATTTTCGAATTTATATAATAAAAATAAGATTTTTTGTAGTATTAAGTTTACCCCTCTTTACCCCTTATTTAGCTTTAATATCTTTTTCTCCAGCTTTGAGCTAGCTATGCATAAAGTAAACTAAAATATGCACCTAGAAAACGTTTTCTAGACTATATAACTAGATAATATAGTAGCTTACCCTATACTAGAATAGCCTATTTTTACCCCTCTTTTACATAATAATTTATAATTAAATAGTTAATAATCACGGAGGGTTATTAGGCCAATTTTATATAAGTTAGAGCTATTATTAGCTAAAAAGGTTCCTTTTGATTTCTAATAGGTTTCTTTTTATTTCTATAGCTATCTTTTTAATTTCTAATCTATTATAGATCTATTTCTAATATCTGATTAATTTTAACTATAATAATAAGCTATTTCCTCTCTTAAGACCCCTTTTTTTTATTTATCTATAATATCATAATATTAATTACCTATTTATTATATATATTAACCCTTACCCTAAAATAGCTACTTTAAGCTATATTAGACTAGAAGACTAAAGCTAATCTTAGTTATCTGATTCTAATGCTATTTAGTCTTTTATTTCTTCCTCGATTAGTTTCTTTAAAGATAATACTAAGGAAAATTACCCTTATTTTTTACTTCCTTCTTATAAAAATTCTAAAATTTATATTATAAAAAATTCGCTTTTTATATAAACCCTATTACCTGTATATTAAAATAAACCGCGGCAAATACTTATAACTTATATTCTATAAGTAATTATTAGGGTTTTTATTAGGGTTTATATTAATTATTTTTAGATATAGTAAATAAAAGATTATAAAAGTAGCTAGCGTTTAAGCCTCTAATTTTATAAGATATTATAAGCAAAAATACTCTAAAATTACTTTTAGTGAAAAATTAGAAAAAAGCCGAAGTGGAAGTAAATTAATTTCCTATTTTGGATAAAATCAAAGACTAATTAATTATAATTATAATAGAAAATGACCCTAACCCTAAATTAGGTGTTTTTAATCTAATTATAAGGGAAAAACGCCAAAAACCCTTATTTTCTTAGCAAGGCTATTTAGAGAAGATATTATACTTTATTATCTAAAATAACCTATCTTTTCGGGTTATTAATAATAAATTATTCGAAGAGCTATTATGTTATTATAGTAGGTACTTTTTATATTTTTTATTATTTAATTTTAAAAAAATATATTAACTACCTTATAGCCAATTACTTATTATTGATAGGTAGAATTTTAAAAGCTATTTAAAAGAGACTTTTAATATAGCTTTATTTTATCTAAATTCCAAATTAGATATAAATATAGCTAATTTAAGGTCTTTTTTTATTACCTTTAATACTTAGTATTCTAATAGGTAAAATTCCTATTTAGGAATTATCTTATTTTATATTTTATTTAATTTTAACTTAGAATATAAGGTTTTTAGTAATTATAACCCTAATCTTATCTTACTAGAAATAGGCTTTAATAGGCTAAATAAAGCTTATCCTAGGTTATATATTTATAACTATTATTATTAAAATTACTATTAAAATTATTATTATTTATATATTTATATAAGCTAAGATATTTATATTATGTATTTAATTAAATAAATTTAATTAATTAAACCTATAGACTTTTATTTACTTCTAAGTTTTAATCTAGTATTAAGACCTAGCGCTAATTCTTTTTAAGTTTAAACTCTAATACTAATTATAAGAATTAATCTCTCTAAAACCTATAATACTATTAACCCCTATTTCCTAATATAATTATACTTATAGCTATATAGCTAAATCCTAGCTAATTATAATAAGATTCCTCTTATTATATATTTAATAATATAAAAAGTCTTTATAATTATTATAAGTATTATAACTTCTACTTTAAATTAAGTATTATTTTTTAAGTCCTTAAGGAGTTTTATATTTTTATTAATAAAATATTTCCTTTTTTATAGCTTTTTTTTAGGATTTTTAATAAAAAACGCTTTTTTCTAAAGAAATTAAACCGTTTATTAATATTATAATTAAATAAAAAAAGGCTAAATAAAAAAAATAATATAATTAAAGATAATAAATTTAATTAATAATAAATTATTATATTATATATTTATATTAATATTTTCAAGGTTTTTATTTAATATTATTCCTTATAGCTTATTATAAAATTTTTTATATCTTTATAAAGCTTATAAATTTATTTATTAAGATTATTTTAATTATATTTAAGGGTATATTAATAAATATTAATTATATTATATTAATTATTTAATTAAAAGTTTTTATAAAATATTATTATAGTTTTCCTAATATAATATTTATTAATTAATAAGTTATTATTAAATCTCTTTTTATAAAAATAATAAAAATAATTTTAATTTCTTTAAGTAATTAAGAATTATAATTAAAAGGTTAATATTAGATAAGAAAGTTATTATGTAAAAAGGTTAGATTTTAATCTCTTTAATTAATTAAGATATAAGCTATTTATTATAAATAGAGCTAGCTTTAATATATTATTAAACCTATTAATAATTATATAGATAAATCTTATTAATTTAAGCTTATTAAGCCCTTTAGCTTTAAGTATAGAGCCCTTAATATTAAAATTACTAAGATATAAATTAAGATATTTTAATCTTTATTTTAAGTAATATAAAGTTAAGTTATAATATTTCTTTTTTATTTATTTTCTAATTAATTTATATCCTTAATGGCTATTTAATATTACTTAATTATTATTATTTTAATAATATTAATTACTTTTTTTTTAAATCCTTAGCTTAATTATCACAATAATATAAGATATTAAATATTTTTAAATTTTTATTTTAATTAGCCTTAGGTTTAAAAAGAAAATTAATATTTATTTTAATAATATATTATTATTTATAATATACGCTAATATTTCCTACTTAATAAAATTAATAACTAAGGTAATTACTTATATATTACTTAGCTAATATTTAAGAAATATAAAACTATTTCGTATTAAATAATTAAATAATACCTTTATTAAGTAAATAAATAATATATTAGAAATAAATAAAAAGTTTAAGATTTTACTAAAACGCGCTATATATATTCTCTATTAGATTTATATATTACCTAGGTATAATAAAATAATTACTTAGCTAAGTATAATAATTTAATCTTACGAAAAAAATACTATAAAGGTATTTATTTTTATAATATTAAAACTATAGGCTTTTATAAGTTCTAAGATTATATTTCTTTTAAACCTAATATATATTATAGCTTTTATTACTTTACTTTTTATATTACTAAATTAAATTAAAATCTAAGGTAGTTCCTAGAATAATATAATTATTTTACCTTAATCTCTTAATTTAATACTATTAATTATTTAATTAAGTAATTTATTATAATTTATAATAATTCTAATTTCTCTTAAGGTATTTATAATATCCCTTTATATTTCTATAATCTTAATTACTTCTTAGCCTATTTCTATATTAATTATTATAAGATTATTACTAAGTTAAAAGTCCTTAATATTATTATTAATTACTATTAAAATTACTATTAAAATTACTATTANAGGTATTTATAATATCCCTTTATATTTCTATAATCTTAATTACTTCTTAGCCTATTTCTATATTAATTATTATAAGATTATTACTAAGTTAAAAGTCCTTAATATTATTATTAATTACTATTAAAATTACTATTAAAATTACTATTATTTACATATTTATATAAGCTAAGATATATATATTATCCATTTAACTAGATATATTTAACTAATTAAAGCAATAAACCTCTATTTACCTCTAAGTTTAGCGCTAAGCCTTAGCGCTAATTCTTTTTAGGTTTAATAATAAAACTCTAATACTAACTCTAAGAATTAATCCCTCTAAAACCTATAACGCTAATAACCCCTATTTCTTAATATAATTATGCCTATAGCTATATAGCTAGATCTTAGCTATAAGACTTCTTTAATCCTTTTATTTAATATAGTAGAAGGTATTAATACTTATAATAAGGGTTATAAGCTATGCTATATATTAGTTATATTCTAAGTCCCTAAGAAATTAATTTTTCTTATTAATAAAAAAAATTTTTTTTTTAATCTTTTTTTAAAAGCCTTTAATAAAAAAAGCTTTTTTCTAATAAAATTAATCTTTTTATTAATATTATTATTAAATAAAAAAAGATTAAATAAAAATAATAATATTATAACTAAAAATTATAAGTTAAATATACTTTAGATTATTAAGGTTTTTATTTAATATAATACTTTAAAGGTATTTATTTAATATTATTTCTTATAGCTTATTATAAATACTTTTTATATCTTTATAAAGCTTATAAATTTTCTTACTAAGGTTATTTTAATTATATTAAAAGATATATTAATAGCTATTAATTATATTATTTTAATTACTTAATTAAAGGTCTTTATAAAAAATAATTATTATAATTATTAATATATTATTAATTAATTAATTAATAATATATTAATAATTATAATAATTATTTTTTNTTATAGCTTATTATAAATACTTTTTATATCTTTATAAAGCTTATAAATTTTCTTACTAAGGTTATTTTAATTATATTAAAAGATATATTAATAGCTATTAATTATATTATTTTAATTACTTAATTAAAGGTCTTTATAAAAAATAATTATTATAATTATTAATATATTATTAATTAATTAATTAATATATATAATAAGTAAGTATTATAATTAAGTAAGTATTATACTTTTCTTAGCCCTTTAAGTAAAAATTATAATAAAAATACTATAAATTAATTAATTAATTAAAATTACTTATTATATTTTTCCCTAGATATCTTAATTATTATTTAATAAGTCTTTATATTATAATTAGGCTTATTATAAATATTATAATATTAAATACCTAATTATATTAACCTCCTTTAATTATTATTTCTTAATAATTTAGCTATTACCTATATATTAATATCTATTTAATTAATTACTTACCTTCCTTTCTCTATTATTATAACCCCTCTTTTTTATAATTTAGTCCTTTTTGCCCTTTAGTATTAACTAAGTATTTTATTTACCTCTTAAAGGTCTTTATTCTTAATAGCTAATAAGGTAACCTAATATATAACTATTTTTATCCTTTTCTTAAGAGACCTTAGGGCTTTAAGGATTAACTTTAAGGAACTACTTTAATGCCTTTTAATTTATCTTTTAAGGTATTTAGACTAAGATCTAGCCTTAAGTATAATCCTTAAGGTCCTTAAGACCTAAGAGGTTAAGGGCTTAGCTCCCTCCTTAGTAGGTATTAAAATCTATAGTTATATATTAAGCTTTAAGACTATAATTTCTAGGTTAAGGGAAATAAAATTAGCTCTTTTAAAAGCCCTCTTAATATTTCTTTTTATTATAATAGCTTTATATATTATATAAAAGGCTAAAAAGAACTTAGTCTTTAAAATATAAGTTATAAAGTATTTAATTAATTACTTTATTTTTTAATTATAAGCTTATTTTAATATATTAAAGTATTTAATATTAAGAGACTAAAATAAATAAAATAAATAAAATAATATATAAAGCTAGATATTTTTTTTTTTTATAATATCTCTTAAATTTAATAAATTAATAATTTTTATAATTATTAAGGATTAAGAGATAATAATAATTATTTAATTACTTAATTATATATTAATTAAAATACTTAAGCTATTTAAAATTAATTTTATTATTAATCTAGTTATTTTAGGTTATTATAATAGCTTAATTACCTAAGAGGTTATTATTTTAATATTAATTAATAAGGTAATATTTACTTATATTAATAATAAATAATTAGATTATTTAGTTTTTTATATTAATTACCTAGATAATTATAATTTATTCTTAGTTTCTAAGCTAAATTAATTTTAGCTTTAAATGCCTTTTTAAGCCTATAATAACTATTTTACTTATAATTATGCCTATAAGAAAGCCTATCTTATTAAAGTTATAAATATTATTTAATTAAATATTATACTTTATAATTATATTTATTATAAGCTTAAATTAATTATAAATAATAATTANCTTATTAAAGTTATAAATATTATTTAATTAAATATTATACTTTATAATTATATTTATTATAAGCTTAAATTAATTATAAATAATAATTAGATCTTTATACTTAGCTCTTTAATAGTTATATTTATAAAAAAAATATATCTTAAGCTCTAAGTATTATTTAATAAAATTTAAAGCCTAATATATATTAATAAGTAATATATTATAGTTAATAAGTAATTAATTAGTTATTTCTTTTATACTATAAAGCTAAGGGGGAAATCCTCGTAAATCTAGGTTAAGAATAAAGTAAATAAGGATTTATTTCTTTAGATTAGATAGCTAATATAATTTCTAGATAGTATTATATTGAGATTAGATGCCTTTTTGCTAGCGATATAGCCGATGCTTAGAGACTATATAGGTCTTTATAGCGCGTTAGATACTTAGCTTAGGGTTATTTTAAAGGGCCTAAAGGGTAAGAAGGGTTTTAGCTTTAATAGTAATAGTAAGTATCTTAGGTTATTAGGAATTAATTAATTAAGTAAAAAGTAAGGTATTAGAGGGAAAAGTATAATGCTTACTTAATTATGATGCTTGCTTATTATGTATATTAGTTAATTAGTTAATTAATTAGTTAATTATAGTTATTATTAGGTATAATTAAACCTCTTTTTATAAGAATAATAAAAGTAATTTTAATTTCTTTAAGTAATTAAGAATTATAAGGGTAATTAGAAGGTTAGCATTAATGGGGAGCGCTACTTTATAAAGGGATTAGATTTTAACCTCTTTAATTAATTTAGATATAAGCGATTTATTATAAATAAAGCTAGCTTTAGCGTATTATTAAAGCTATTAATTATTATATAGATAAAGCTTATTAGTTTAAGCTTATTAAGACCTCTAGCTTTAATTATAGAGCCTTTATTATTAAAATTACTAAGATATTAATTATAATACTTTAATCCTTATTTTAAGTAATATAAAGTTAAATAATAATATTATTATTAGTTTATTTATTTTAAAGGCTTATTACTAATAAGAATTATATTAATTCTCGCTTTCTTATTAATCTTAGCTTAATAAGCTTTTTTTTTTATTTTATTTATTAACTTAGGTTATATTAATACCTTAAGGCTTTTAATTAAATAATCTTTATATCTCCTTAATAATCTATAAGGCTAGCTTAATATAAATAATATATTTAATATTATTAATAATATGTTAGTAATTTTTAGTTATTTTTTTAAGCTATAGTAATAATATAAGAAGCTTATTAATAATAGTAATAATATTCTTAATTTAATATTTATTTCTTAATTCTTATAAAATAAAGACTTATTTTTCCTTAAATATCTTTTTAAATATTATAAAAATAAAACTATGAGCTATAGAGATCTTACTCCTTATAGTTACTTAAACTAAGATTCTAATAGCTAAGACTTTTTATTATTACTTAATAAAAATATCTTTAAGTATATTAAGGAAAACTAAGTTATTTTATTAATAGATAATATTTTTTATATTAGCTATAAGCTAATAATATCTTTTTTTTTTATTTATAGTAAATAAATTTTTTTACTTTTTTATAGTTATTTTTTATAAAATATAGTAATTATCTATTTTAATCTTAGTCCTTAAGGGAAAGTTTAATTAAATAATTTTATTAAATTTAAATAAAAAAAATAACATTTATTTATAATAAATATTCTTTATAATTAAATAATTTAAAAAGTTTCTTTAATTATTTATTTATTAATTTTATATTAATTTTTAATACCTTTAACCTTATAATACTAATTATATTTATAGTTTATTAACTAGTAATATAGAAATATATTTTCTTATTTAATTAATTAAATTACCCTAAATAATATATCTTAGTTATTATAAAAGTAAGAATATTAAATATTTTATCTAACAGCTGGGTTATAATTTAGTTAGCAATTAATTTACTAACTAATTAACTAAGATTAGTTTGAACTAAAAAGTTAGTAATTTTTTAGTCTTAGTCTAACTAAAGTTAGCTTATTTTTTTAATTAAGGATTTTAATTATATTAAAATTAAGGGCTATTTATAACTAAGAATTTTTAGTTAGACTAAAAGTAGTTAAAAAGTTATAATTTTAGTTACTTCTTAATATAAAAAATAAATAAGCTTGATTTTTAATTATATAAATAGGCTATAGAATATCCCTATTTTATCTATATTATAATAAGATTTACCTTATATTTTTAGCCTAATTTATTAAGATTATTATAATACTTTTAAAAATAGGTTTTTTTAAGAAGCTTATTTAGAGCTCTTAAAGAATATTAAAGTAATTTATTTAACTATGCCTTGTATATATTAGTTAAAAATTATATAATACATATTATAACTAAAAGCTTATATAGAAATATTTATAATAAATCTTTTATTATATAATATTTTATTAATAGCTTTTAATAGCTATTTTTAGTCATTCTTCTTAAAATATAAATAATTAAAAGGTTAACTTTTTAGTCTAACTAAAAAGTCTTAGTCTTAGTCTTAGTCTAACTAAGACTAAAATAGCCTAACTAAATTACATAGCTAACTAAGACTAAGGTAATTAAAGTTAGCCCTTAACTAAGACTAAATAAGTAAATTATAACCCTAAGATAAATCCGAGCTAGCTATAATAAATTTTTTTAATTCTCTTATCTAATAATATAAAAAATCTTTATAGTTATTATTAATATTAAAACTTATATCTTATAGTAAATATTATCTTTTAAGTCCTTAAGAAACTTAATATTTTTATTAATAAAATATTTTTTTTTTATAATTTTTTTTTAAAAATATTTAATAAAAAATACTTTTTTTTAAAAAAAATTAAATTTTTTATAAGTATTATAATTAAATAAAAAAAAGCTAAATATAAAAAAATATAATTAAAAATTATAAATTTAATTAATAATAAATTATTATATTATATATTTATATTAATATTTTTATAATTTTTATTTAAAATTATTATTTATAGCTTATTATAAGTATTTTTTATATCTTTAAAAAATTTATAAATTTTTTTATTAAGATTATTTTAATTATATTAAAAAATTTATTAATAAGTATTAATTATATTATTTTAATTATTTAATTAAAAAGTTCTATAAAAAGTTATTATAATTTTCTTAATATATTTTTAATTAATTAATTAATTATAATTATTATTAATTATAATTAAATCTTTTTTTATAAAAATAATAAAAATTATTATTATAATTTAATTTTATATTACTTAATATAGGGATTAAAGTATCTTAATTTATATCTTAGTAATTCTAATAATAAAAGCTTTATACTTAAAGCTAGAGGTCTTAATAAGCTTAAATTAATAAGGTTTATCTATATAATTATTAATAGGTTTAATAATATATTAAAGCTAGCTCTATTTATAATAAATAGCTTATATTTTAATTAACTAAAGATATTAAAATCCCCTTTATATAATAGCTCTACCCTTTATTATTAACCTTTTAATTATAATTCTTAATTACTTAAAGAAATTAAAATTACTTTTATTATTTTTATAAAAAGAAATTGAATTATTATTTATTAATTAATAAATAATATATTAAAGAGATTATAATAGCTTTTTATAAAGACTTTTAATTAAATAATTAAAGTAATATAGCTAATACTTACTAATATACCTTTTAATATAATTAAGATAACTTTAATAAAAAGGTCTATAAGCTTTCTAAAAATATAAAAAATATATATAATAAGCTATAAGTAATAATATTAAATAAAGGCCTTAAGAGTATTTATATAAATATATAATATAATAATTTATTATTAATTAAATTTATAATCTTTATTTATATTATTTCTTTTTTATTTAGCCTTTTTCTATTTAATTATAATATTAATAAAAGGTTTAATTTTTTTATAAAAAATACTTTTTTTATTTAAAAGTTCTTAAAAAAAAGCTATAAAAAAGGAAATATTTTATTAATAAAGATATTAAATTTCTTATAGACTTAAAAAATAATACTTAATATAAGATATAAATTATAATACTTCTAATAATTATAAAGACCTTTTATATTATTAAATAAAAAGATTAAAAAAGTCTTATAGCTAGCTAGGATTTACCTATATAGCTATAGGCATAACTATATTGGGAATAAGGATTATTAGTATTATAGGTTTAAGAGGGATTAGTTCTTAGAGTTAGTATTAGAGTTTTATTATTAAACCTAAAAAGAGTTAATATTAGGGCTTAGCGCTAGACTAAAACTTAGAGATAGATAAAGGTCTATAGGTTTAATTAATTAAACCTATCTAATTAACTATATAATATATATATCTTAGCTTATATAACTAAATAAATAATATAAGGATATAAGGTAGCTATTAAATCTGCCGACTAATTAAGGTAATCCTTACTAGTTATTATATATATAGAGACCTCCTAAAAGCTCTATAGCTAACCTATTATAAAAGACTTAATAAATTAAAGTCTTATATATAATAAAGACTTATTTTTAATTTATAATTTTATTTTAACTTAGTTATTAAGGCTTATTATTTTATAATTTTTTAATTTCTTTTTAATAAATAATTAGCGTAAAATTAAGATAAAAGGGTTAAAAAAACCTTATTACTCCCTAAGATTGCTACTTACTCCGCGGGCTATTGCTTAGGGTAATTTAAGAAATACCTTAGTAAACTTTCTTAACTTAGAAAACCTTAAAGAATTAATTTAAGAGATTAAAAGATATTATAATTTATTATTATTTATAAGCTAATCTTATAATAATTTATCCCTAATAAATAAGGTAAATATTATAAATCTCCTTAATATAAGCTAATAATAAATATTAGAATTATTATAATTAATAAGATTTTATATAAAGAGAGATATCTTATTAATAAGAAAATAAAGATTAACCTTAATAATTTTTTTTTATTCTTATTTTTAGTCTTAACTTTATTAAAAAAATTAAAAAAAAGCTATAAATATAAGAAATAAAATTAAAAGAGATAAAGAAAAAAAAATAAATAAATCTCTTATTAAAGATTTTAAAGTATTTTATAAATTAATTAATAAATAACTAATTAAAGGATTATAAGAGACTACTTAGATATAATTATAAGATCTTAACCTAAAAGGCTATTATTATTAATATTAATAATTAGCTTAAGGTAATTAATATAAATAATTAATTTTATATAAAAATAATATTAAAGTAATAAATTAAATAAATAATAAATAAATTTATTTATTTATTATAAATTAATTAATATAATTATATTATAAGCTTAATAAAAAATCTTATATAAAAAAAATTTAAGGTATTTATATAGAAATAATATATTAACTTAGAGCTCTAAGAAAAAAAATAAGAAATTAACTTATAATTATAAGCTAAAAGCCTAATAAGGCATTAATATAATATTTTACTTATTAATATATACTTTATAAGAGCTTATTAAAAAAATAAAAAGATAATAAGGCTATAACTTATTATTTCTTTTATAATCTATATAATAAATTAAAGAAAAAGCTTAATAAATAAAAATATTTCTTATAAAAGACTTATTATATTATATAAGAAATAAAATACTTCTAGATTTAAATTATTAATTAAAGTAGCTACCCTAAGAAGAAATAACTCTAAGATAATATTATATAGCTAAATAAAAGGTATTATTCTCTTAGTAATTTAAGCTATAAAGAAAGCTTTAAAAAAAATTCTTTTACTAAGTATCTCTTATATCTTATATTAAAATAAAATTACTATAATATATATAATTTAAGTATACTTATATTAATATTATATTAAGGGAAGAGAGAATATATATTGCTACTAAAGTATACTAAGTCTAGCTATTTAGGCTATAAGACCTAAGTATATTATACTAAGATATATATTAATAATAATAATTTCTTTATAAATTAAACCCCCCTTAGAAATAAAAGTAGGCTATTAATAAAGGTTAATAAAATTAAAGCTTAAGAGCTTAATTTATTAAAAAATTAAAGAGGATAAAGGTTAAACTTAAACCTTTATCTCTATTTATATAAAAATAAGTCTTAATTAAAAAAGTAATTATAGCCTTTATATTAATTCTCTAAGGTATAATAAAAAAAGAAATTAAGGTCTTTATAGATATTAATATAAAGATTAATATTATTAATATAAAGCTTATATAAAAGCTTAGCCTTAAGCTAATAAAAGCCTTAAGCTAATAAAAAACTATATAGCCCTTAGGCTTAAGTCCTTTAGAGGAGAAAGGGTATACCTAGGGAATATTTATTAATTAACTTTCTTTTTTATTAACTTATATAATAAATTATAAAAAATATACTAAGTATTAGCTAAGTTAAAAGTTAAAAATAATTTATATAATATTATTTTATTATAATTATTAATAAAGTAAAAAAATATAATAATTAATTATATTATTAATAAATAATATTATAATATAATTATTATTACTAATTTAATATTTTTTACTTAAGAGATTATTAATAATATAAAAAAGATATATATATTATATATTATAATATTTCTTATATTAAAAGAAATTACTTAATAAATTATTAAAATTAAAGTAGGTATATCTATAAAAATATAGAAGAAAATTTTTTAAACTTAAAAGATTAAAAGGATTTTTTAATAAATAAGTAAAAAAAAATATATTAATATTTATAAAAGCTATATATAAAATTAATTTAATTAAAAGTAAATAACCCTTATATAATCTATTATACCTTATAAATAAAATATAATACTAGGCCCTTAGGGAATATATTATAAAGAACCGAGTAAATAAGTATATATAATACTTTATAAATAAAATAAAGCCTTAATATTTTTTATCCCTAAGAAAAATAAGGGACTAAGGCTTTATATAGATTATATAGGGTTAAATAAAGTAATAATTAAGAATTATTATACCTTTCTACTTATTAATAACCTATTAAATAGGCTCTATAGAGCTAAATATATATCTAAGATTAATATTTATTATACCTATTATAAGATTAAGGTTAATAAAAAAGATTATTAAAAGACTACTTTTTATATAAGATATAATTACTTTAAGTATATTATTTTATTATTTAGATTAATAAATATATTAATTACTTTTTAAATATATATTTATTAACTACTTATTAGTTTACTTAATATATATTATATCTTATATATAAATAGTATTTTTATATATTCTTAGATTAAAGAAAAATATATTTATTATTTATAAAAAATTCTATAATAACTTATTAAAGTATAGCTCTATAAAAAACTATCTAAAGTATAATTTTTATTAATAAAGTCTTAAGTTTCTGAGATATATTATTATATAAAATAATATTTAAATAAAATGCTTATATATTAATTTAATTAAAAAATAATTAATATTAACTTTTTTTAAAGATATATAAATCTTCTTAGGATTTTATAATTTTTTATAAAAATTTATTATATATTACTTAATAATAATAAGCCCTTTAATAAAATAACTAAAAAGTAATAAAATTAAAAAAAAAATAAAAACTTTAGCTAATCTAAGAAGGCTAATAATACCTTTAAAAGCCTAAAATATATATTTTTATTTTATAATTATCTTTTATTATTAAGACTTATTAAGATTAATTAAGGTTAAAATAGATATATTAATTAAAATAATCTTAGGTATTTTTATCTAATTAATAGACTCTTAATAGCGACTTATTACTTATTAATTATAAAAGCTTTAAGATATAAAGTAATACTAAGCTATAAGGCAATAAGAGCTATTAGCTATAATTAATAGCCTTAAATACTAGAGTTATTACTTATAAGGCCTCTTAGAGAAATTCTTAATCTTTATTAATTATTAATCCCTTATAGGTATTATAAAAGTATTATTAAAAGAGCTAAAAGGTAAATTAATAAGGTAAGTTTATAAACTCTTTATTTTTAATTTTAATATTTAATATTAGCCTAAAAATAAAAACCTTATTAATAATCTATTAAGGTAATTAAATTATATAAAAAAAAATATATTATATAAAGATATATTTCTTATATTAACTAAGAAGTTAGTTTTTATATATAAACTATTATTAGAGCTTTAATATATTATTATTAGCCTTAAAGGTAAAATTTAAGTTATAATTATATATATATATATTATTAAAGTAATAATAAAAGGCCTTATCTCTTATAATAAATATATATTAAAAAGTAATACTTATTATATTATATTTATTATTATTATTAGGCGCTAAAAGATTAAGTAAAAAAAGATTATTATATTATAGATTACTTAAGAGGTAAAGAGCTTTAATTAAGTCTCTAAGGAATTACTTATGATTAGGTTTATTATTTTAAAGTAATATATCTTATACCTTATTATAAAATAATTTATAAAAGGTAAAATAATACTTCTTTTATTACCCTCTAAGAAGCTTAAAGTATTAATTAAAGAATTATAAAGCTAAGATTAATAATATAAAGAGCTAAAAAATAAAATATATAAAACTATTAATAAATATAAGACTTATATTATTAATAAACCTAAATTATTATAATATAAAGATTAATAAATTATTTTAAAATAAAAAGCCTTAAAATTAAAGATATTTTATTAATATTATAATAATCTAAGAGTAAGATATATAAATACTTAAAAGACCTTAGACTTAATAAAAAAGAAATTTTATTAATTAGGTATAATAAATAATATCTATAAGTATATTAAAAGCTATTTAATATATTAAGGTATTTATATATTAAGGTATAAGTTATATAATAAACTCTAATTATTAATACTTTTATTATATTTATTTTAAGAAATTAGCTTTAATTTTATAATTAATTTATTAAAAAATATATATAATAATAATAAAAACTATAATATTATATTAATTATTATATATTATATAATAAAATATATAATATTTATTTTAATTATAAAAAAGCTTAAAGCTATAGGCTTAGTAGTATTATTATATAAATATATAAAAAGCTATTTTAATATACCTAAAGGTATTATAAGTTATAAAAATAAACTTATTATTAATAAATTTTAAGTAAATTTAATAAAAAAAAATATTTTATTAATTATTATTTACTTATTACTTATAAATAAATAAATAAATAAAATAAATATATTAAACCTTAGAGAAATACCTAAGAATATATATAAGAGATAAGCCTACTTATTAAGTAATATAATTCTTAGAGGCTATATTTATATATAATAATATTTAATATTTAATAATTAAGGTCTCTCTTAATAAGGTATTATATAGGTATTACTTAAGGTATATTAAATATATCCCCTTAGGTAAAAATAAATATTTAAGGTATTATTAAGTACTTAGAGATACTTAGCTAAATATATAAGCTAATAAAAAACTATTAATATTATACTTTAAAATCCTAATTTAAATATTATAATATAAAATATAAGCTATAAATATATTATTAGAGATAATATATTAAAATATTTATAAAGAACTAAAAGTTTAAATACCTTAAATTAGCCCTAAGATTTATTAAAATAAAAATCTTTATAAAATATAATAAATAAGCTTATATTATAGAGCTATTAGAAATTTATTAATATATATATAATATATTTTATATATTATTCCTTAAATTATAAAATAATTAATTAAATAATATTAAAATATTAAAAGCTTTATTAAAGCTTAAGGCTAAGCTTAATAAATAAAAAATATAAAAAAATACTAAATTATAAGTTTAGTAATAAAGTATTATTTTATCTTATTAAATAAAAGAGCTAATTAATAAAATATAATACTTAGGAGCTTAATTATTACTTAGAAAATATAAAAGTAATAATTAAGAAGTATTATAAAATTATAAAAAAAAATTATAAGAAATAAGATAATAATTAATTAATATCTAATTAAAATATTTATAAAAAAATAAAAATATTAATTATAAAAAAAACTTAAATAAGAAAAATAAATAATAAAACTTATAACTTAATAAGATTATAAGAAAATAATTATTATTAAGTTATTATTAAGTATAAGCTAAAAACTATAAAGTATAAATTATAAAAATAAAAATTATAATTATAAATAATTACTTAAGGGTTAAAAGGATTAATATTAGACTTATTACTATTAATAGGCCTAGGGTTTATTAGGCTTTTACTCTTAGTCTTAGCCTTACTATAAGTAGAAGTATAAGTAATATAAGCTCTCTTAGAAATAAGGGGAATAAATAGCGAGTTATTATTAAAGCTATTATTATTATTATTACTATTATTATTATTATTATTATTATTATTATTATTATTATTATTATTATTATTATTATTATTATTATTATTA
>WESZ01000261.1:0-23225 GCA_011033785.1 Fusarium cf. falciforme
GATAATCCGGCAGAACCGATGGCTGTCAAAAACTGGGAGACAGTTGATGTTGCTCGGCTGATGAAGGTAGAAAACACCTTCCAAGACTCTATTGTTGTCGATGGCTGGGTGTCGCAGGGTAGGCATGATCTTCACGGCCTCATGAAACAACTGCGTTAGTAATCTAGCCGTATGCTTTAAGTAACTCTGCGGGAGGGAATACCCCGCACAAGAGATAACCTCAGACAACAATCAATCAACACACTGCTGCTGCTCATTATTCTTTACCTGACCCTTGATCCTTTTAGCACGCTCAGTGCGACACTGGGGTTGGGAAGAGACCGATTTGGAAAATAGTGGAGATGATATGGACATCGGCCAATGAGAGGTTTTTGACATGTAAAATACCTAGAAGTTTCTGACGTCAAAAACTTTGGTCGGATAGGTAAATTACCATTTGGTAAATTACCTCGACGGAACCCTAATTAGTTACTCTCCCCTCTACCTATATAATCTCCNCACGCTCAGTGCGACACTGGGGTTGGGAAGAGACCGATTTGGAAAATAGTGGAGATGATATGGACATCGGCCAATGAGAGGTTTTTGACATGTAAAATACCTAGAAGTTTCTGACGTCAAAAACTTTGGTCGGATAGGTAAATTACCATTTGGTAAATTACCTCGACGGAACCCTAATTAGTTACTCTCCCCTCTACCTATATAATCTCCACCGATATGCCAGGAATCCAGGACATAATATTAGCCCCGTTGCCACTGCCAGCGTGAGAGTCTGCTTGCCCCTCCAGCTTAGCATATAAGACCTGCTCAGCCCCCCAGATCAGCCCTGGGCGGTCCACGGTTGCTCTTATCTGACGCCGGGACGAATGATCAAACGGGCGCGAGGCTAGTGGCCTGGTTCGAGGCTGCGCGCGAGACGAGGCTAATGCCCCCGTGTCTACCGAGGGCGATAAGGTGGCCGATAGAGAGTAGTTGGAACCCCCGGGGCTGCTAGGGGCGGCCGACTTAGTGGACAGCCCAGACAGAGTGCGACGGGGTAGGCCAGAAGTGCATAGCGGCCTATAATAATATAAAGGAATCGATCGATCGATTGTAAGGCGATAATGTGCATATGTATCTACCTAAATGACAAACAAACCCTGACCCAAATAGGACCACTGATATAACTTAAAGACAGAGCACATTCTTCTTATACCAGGGCCAGTAAACATCATCCACCCATCTCGCTAACCGCTGCACTCCCCAGATAGCCTTGTACGCACCAATCGTATCATTGGTATAGCCAAACTTCTGCTCCAGCCATACGGCTGTTTTTGATTCTTCTCGTGTCGTCGCCACAAAGCTCCAGTCATGTCCCTGTATCAGTATGCCCGGCAGGAAGGGCAACCCCTCGAACGTGCCTCCAGTCTTTTCGATCCGCCGGGCAAGGAATTCCCAATGCGCTGCATGCCACGTCCCTGTTTGGAGCTCAGCCCCTTCTTGCGAACCGTATCGCTTCTTAGTCTCAATGGTGACGACCATGGGGCGGTCGCGGAATGGGCGATATGCGGTGTGATTAATGACTTGGCAGGGCATTACTTTGCGTACATCGGCGACGGCTTCCGTTGGGCTTTGTGAGGTTGGTGATGTCTCAGCTCCGGGATCAATAAAGAAACTGTAGTCGACTCTCTTTGCCAAGGTGTTTTTCGGCAGATACTCCCGAATCAGTTTTGCAGTTGTACTACAGCTGTCAGTTTCAGAGATATTGACATGGAAGGAGAGGCGTACCAGTTCCCTACACCGACACGCTGTCGTTTTCGTCTTGGACCGTACACTGCCTTGTGCAGCAATGGAAAGTGAACACCTTCGTTCCATGATGCTTCTGGATGTGAAAACTCCTGACACTCTCTTGCCTCGGCGACGATCCACTCGACATCATCGATTAGAGGTGTAGGGCCAATTGCATCACGGACTGCTGGATCCTCAAACATGACGTCTTGGAACAGGCGATATGATCTATTGCTTTGGGCTCGCTGTGCAATCTTGGCCTGTCCACTATGATTAGCTCATGCTTGAGATATGTATTCCAGAATGCCAACCTTTTTATCTCGAGAGATGATGCCGATGCCGTTATTGCAGTTGACAATTTCAGTGAGAAACTCAAAAAGCTCATCCGGAATGTCCGGATTTGCCAGTGATAATTGCTGGTTCCACTTGAAGCCTGACAGCTCTAGGGTATTCATTTGCTTGGAAGGCGATGAGCGGCCCGATGTTTGCGACTGAGACTCTGATGGGAATGAATGTTGACGCAAGATGTTGGAATGAGGCCTGGGTGTCTTGTCCACTTCATCGAGATATTCATCATTTTCATCCTCAGACGACTCGATTCTTGGTCTCTTTGCAGACTGCTCTGATCGTTCCGACATGGTTCGCTTATGCTTGCGATGCGTATCTTGAGTCGCCGGTGGACTAAGTGGGTGGTGGTGAGCTTCAGCTTTGTCGTCGAGGTGATGGCTCCAGTCACAGCCCAGGTTAGTCCGCGAGATCCATTCAATTATCCTTTGATATTTCATTGGCACCGATTGTCGAGATTGGTGATATCGGACTGTTGATGATGGTTTTGCGACGTGTTGTGTTGGGGTGGCGATGGATGTTTGTGTTGTCATGTTATTTTTCCGCAGTTTTGCCGCCATCGCTACGGTGATTAGTACAACGCCGCGCTCGTCGTGTTGTGCGTGATTGATTGGTTCGCTTAGACGATTTCTAAAAGACGATCCTTCAGAGGCTCACCCAGTCAAGATTATCCCTTGAGTTGTGGAAAACCTCCCGGCCGTACCGAGCCCCACATCCCCCCATCTTCTCAGAGGTACATGAGGGGAACCTATAGAGATATCAGAGGAGGCTCTCAACGCGTATGATGATAACAGCTTTATCAATGAAGATAATAGCCTTCAAGAGCATGAGGGTGATAGCACCCGGAGACCAGCTTTTCCGCCTGCCGAAGACCGAGGCTTCGATTTTTAACCCTTCGAAGTGCTGCGACGAGAGCTTCTCGTCAAGGAGCTACCCCAGGACCCGTTATCCCGTCAATCAATTCGAGGATGTGAGCAGTGTGATGCAGCAATTTGTAACTCGAGAGGTTGCTAGTACTTCTATCATAGGCTAAAATAAGGGGGGGTATTAGGTACCGCTAATCTAATGCGTTTTAATTGGCCGCACCCCCTGCCGTGACCTGGCGGGAGGTTTTCCACAGCCCAAGGGATAGTTCTAAAAAGTAATAGAAGTGTTTTTCTGTATTCTTTAGACAGAAAATCATACATTAAGACTACATTTGAGCCTAAGGATTGGTTGTGGTCTTGAAAACCTAAGTGCTGATTCCCCCCTGGAGTAGTTTTTTTTTTTTTTGTATGGAAAACCCATTGGATTCGCTAGCGAATCCGCCGCGCAGCTGGGATAGGCAACTGATCAAACGAGTCCAGTTCCAGCGATTCAACGGGCTTCTCGGACAACCGCAGGGCCGAAACGCTTTTAACGGGGCTCCTAGACCCTTTAGACTTGCGGGCGCCCGTTGTTCCTGTCCGTGTCGACCGTGTCGATCTTGTAACGGAGCTCGTGTCGTGGAGGGACGGCGTGCCTTCGGTGATGGGGCGCTGGCGGTGGCTGAGAGACTCTATCGCCTGGAATTTTCGTCGCTTCGGGGAGTGGCTGTTTGTGGGCGTTCGGTTAAGGTCGTCGACGAGGTAGACGTCACTGTGAGGAGGAGAGGATGGATTCAGGATGTTTTCCATGGTGTCGGGCTTGATCCCAGGCGCGAATGGGGGAGGTCGGGTGTGGGGAGTTTTTATCTGCGCTATCTAAGCCTCGATGCGCTCGCGATTCATTCTCGTCGTGTGTTGCAAGAGCTTGGCTGTGTCGTTGGCGATGATGGGAGGCTATCGATTGTTTGAGGGGAGCATTTGCCTGACGATTGCGTCGCGACCAAGTGGTTGGTTTATCTTATCTTGGTTGGCCTGACAACGGTATCCAAACACAACAGCAATTACGGCCATATAGTAGCGAATACAGTTTGGATTAAGCAGCCACAGAAAGATCAAAGTATGACTGAAACTTGATGTTGTTGCAAATCCTTCTTGTTTTCTAAATACCTGAAAACGCTGTTTCACGGGTTGAACATCGATCTTTTCATTTCTTTTCTTTGATATAGACTACACCGAAACGCATCAGGCTTAACGCGCGGTGTCTGCAGTGCTAACCTAAATAAGGTTTAGTTTCGCCAAGAAATTCTGATTGGCTAGTAAGCCAGGACGACGCCATGTTCCGCACGATTGGCTCCCCTGCGGCTTGCCTTGCCTGTTGCCTCAGGCAGATATGTTTGCCACATTGTCCCTCCTCGAAGACGGGGCCACCCCGCATCTGACAGTTTTCATTTCTTCTCCCCAAACCGATCCTCACGCTTTACCACCCTTCCGATCTCACGCCACAGGAACCATGGACTTCTCCTTCCACTTCGGTGAAAAGGTCTCCCAGTGCGAGGAGATCATCGGATATTGCTTCAACGACAAAGTACTCTGCGCTGAGGCCCTGAACACTGCAGGAGACGCAAAGTCTTTCTATATTTTGGATGGCTTTTATAAGCAGATGCCGAAAAACGGCCGCCTCGCTGTCTACGGTGATTCCATCGCCGAGTCGTACTTGTGCAGCCTCTGGGTACAGCGGGAGCTTGACAAACGTTAGTTGCGAGTTCTTCATTATCTCATTATTTCACTGCATTTTGTTAATTCCCAGCTGGTGACTGACATATGGACATTTGTAAAGATTGTTGGACCACAATTCGGCGTGACCTTCTCGGTAATGAAAATCTTGCCCGAGTCGGCAAGGAGCATGGCATCGACAACTGCATCAACGCCAACGGTGGCACAGCCATGGCTTCGCCTGGAATGATTGCGACGACAGTCGAAGCCATCCTTGGCGCCGTGGAGAGAGACGGCGGCCGTGACGCCCTATCCCGAGTCATGAATCAGCTGCGCCTTGTTCAGCATGCTCTACTTTCATCGGTAACGTTATGCCCCTACCCATTCATTCCCTTTCTATGTGCAGATCGGCTACGAGTCTACTCACTTGATCTTCTAGGTCCCATCGTGGCTGCCCTAGGATTCCCTCTTGCACGGGGACCGTCGTCCTCGTACGCGATCGAGCAATACATGCCTGCATACTCTTGTCCTTGAAAGCCGGGATCAGGTCTCTTGGCTATGATGGCGCTGTCCTCTAGACTTGAATTCGTTCTTCTTTGCCAAGCTATCCAGGCAGGTATTGCTCGATTACGTACGAGGACTTTGGTATCCATGCAAGAGGCAGCCCTAGGGCAGCTACGACGCCAGGACCGCCATGGTCCACTTAGAGGCACCTTTGCGTTGACTTCCATCAAGCAAGACGTTGAAGGTTCCTCGACGTCAAACCTACCGAGATTGACCTGGGCACTCCCTCAATGTCATCGTCACCGCCATCGGGTTTCTAACTAGACGGTCATAGGACTGATCCCTTAAATCAACCCGGAAGGTGGCCAGTTGCGGTATATGGGAGGGAGAGTCGAATGACACGACTAGGAGGCAATACGGGCATGACTTTTGTAACTTCTGATTAGACAGGACCCTCTTTTGTTAGCACACCTCGGTTCTGCCGACAGCTCTAATCTATACCTAGAGTTCTCATCCCTCAACTAGTCACTAATGCGACGCTCTCCATCGGGTAGTCCGCTATCCATTGCTAACCTCCCAGCCCTTGACGATAAAACCCTTCACTATGTCCCAATCCGAGCCTCCTCATAGCTCAGAGAGCAATTCAAGACGCCGAACCCGAAGGCCTAGCCCGAGCGATCAATCACGCCCTCGAAAACGACAGCAACAGACCCGACCAGCCAGGTTCAGCCCACCACTAAGTCAACCACCCCACTAATCGGCCACCCCCAAAGTCGGCCACCTTCCCACCTGCAAATCCACAAGCTAATACACCACAACCGCGATTTCTCATACATTTTACGTCCAATCCAAAAAAAAATAATACGTGCATCTTCATTCTCATGCCTAGCTACACCGAACAAGACCTCCAAAATTCTGTTAACGACGTTCTTTCGGGCATACCTATACGGAAAGCTACATCCAGGCGTGGCGTACCGCGCCAGACCATCAGTGACCGAATTTCAGGCCACACAACGCGAAAAGAGAGCCATAAATACCGGCAGAGGCTCTCCAAAGAGCAGGAAATAAGCCTCCGTAAATAGATTCTCATTCAGCAAGAGCTAGGCATGCCTCCAACTCACAGTCAACTTCGCGATTTCGCGACCCGCATTCTTAGGAACGCCGGCGGCACTCAACCGCTCGGAAAACACTAGGTTAAGGGCTTTTTAAGCCGCAATCGTGAAGTAAAGACCGTCAAAGGCAAGAGAATGTTTCCAGTACGTTTTAACGGGGCTTCAACTGAGATTATGAAGGAGTTCTTCAGGCTTCTCGCCCTCCTGGAGGTAAAGGAGATCCTCCAAGAGAACCGACACCATATGGACGAGATGAGGGAGATAGAGGGCCAAGGGAGCAATGGCCTCGTGATTGGAAGCTCGGAAAAGAAGATTGCAATAGTCAAGGAGCCCGGCTCGCGCTTATGGACGGCAATTATCGAGTGTATCTCAGCCACCGGCAGGGTACTGGCTCCCTTGGCGATCTTTAGGGGAAAGACGATCCAACAACAATATTTCCCAGATGAAACAGGCTTCCTAGAGGATTAGAACTTCACGGCGCGTAACAAAGGAAAATGAGCCCTGAATCCAGAAGACGGGCCTTTTGTGGTCTTGGCTCTAGAGCTGAGATACCCCGCATTTGCTTGGATGAAGATGAGAGGGTTTCGAACGATGCCGGGGTTACCTTCGATGTGGATAGCGTCGTGACCTTCCCGAGTAACCTGAACAACTTGGTGCTTCACCCTCAGATGCGTGGTAACGGCAGAGCCTTTGACAGAGAGTGCATATCGGACTTCGCAGCGGGAGGGTTTCAGAAAATGAGTAAGAAAGTAAGGTGTCCAGTGTTGGGCTGGAGCGCATGGGGATAGCCGCTACTTAAAAACTAAGCTTGGCCAGGAATAAGAAGCAAGCAAGCACTCTCAGTTTCATGAAGCGTCGTGTGGTGAAGAAGAAATAGGGGAACGACAAGGGTCCCGCACGGACGAAAATTACGACGCATTTCATGGGAAATTGGACGGACATCGCGCGTGCACGGGCCAGATTGTGTGTGTTGCGTCGCAATGTTCGCAGCAATCATTGTAGTAGGGCTTCTCTTCATCAAGCTATCTTTGCTAATCGTTTCTAGCAGAACCGTGACCGTATATACACTTCGCATCAGAGCAGCCATCACGTCGATCCTTGAAACAACGGCCCTGGCGGGCGATATACCACAGAGCATCAAACTCAACGTCGCTCAATGGTGGGTGACGGTGATTTCTCGGGCAGCCCCTACATTCTCCCCGCAGAAAAAGCCAGCTGCAAAGGTTGAGTCGTTTCATCCTTTCAACCAGCTGTTGTTCAACACTTAGAGGAGGATCCGCACGCCTCCCATTGTTTGCTGATATCGGTCCTAATCTCGCGAACTGACGCGGAGGAACCGCATAGGAAAATACCTGACCACCTTGTACAGAACTATACGTTCCCTCCTGAGAACCAGTAAATGTAAACACGCTGCGAAACTGAGTGACATGCTTGAACCCAAGTTTCCTAATAGATGGCGCAGCAGGGCTCCCGACGAGCAGCGTTATGCGTTCCAGGGCCGATTTATCCGCAACAAATTGACCAAGGAATGGAGCATAACCCGAGTCATGACAACAAGCAAGCATGATATGCTTGCATTGAGGACTTTCCGCGAAGAACTTTAGATATTCTGCAGACTTCTTAGTGATCTTATGAGCATCACGGGTCAGTATGCATCGTACCTCGAATTTTGTTGTCTGCCCTCTCCTTACCAAATCCCACATCAACGAAATCGAACATAGGCAAACGGCTACTAAAGCCTGCGCAAAAAGCCCTTACCTGGGCCGTGTCTTTTACTCGCGCCTCCCGGACGAGTCTCGACCCTAAACCGTCCAAGTGAGCGAAGGCTTTGACGACCACATCTAGTCTATCAGAATCATCCACGATGGTCCGTAAATACTCTTGTGTAGCTGTAAGCAGCTCATCAGCCGCTTCTTCGCCTCCTGTAGATGCCGCCTTGATAAATCTGTCTTGAAACTAATCCATGTCAGAGTTAGCACCACATAAGCCTCGTGCATGCTTAGACTAATGCCTACAGCATAGCCGTCCGCGTCAGCATCGATCAACACGACCGCAAACGGTCGTCGTTCCTTGTAGAGGGTGTCAGTTACTACAGCATACGATTCCATGTGAATTCGATCTTTCTCTCACCACGATTCTGCCTCTATTTCGGAGGGCAAGCATATCCTGCTGCAGTCGTCTCCGAGCATCTTGCTCAGCTTGGAGATCTAGCTCCGCTTGCTCTAGTTTTGCATCGGTGTCTTCCAGCTTAGTGATGAGCTCCTGCGGATATCGAGTCAGCGCTGGCCACAGAATAGTCAGTCTGTAAACAGCGGGTATGAATCCGTACCTCAATCAAGTCCGACCGTTGCTCCTCGGCAATTCGGAGTTCCTTCAAGCGCTGGCGGTAAGACTGTGGTTGAGGGCTCATCACCGTAGATGATGGCAGGATTACAGCTTCTCCTGCGAGACAACGACACACCCCAGGTCGATATTTTGGAAAAGCACAAGCAGAAGAGAAGTAGTTCGGAAACTAGAAAACTGCTCAGAAAGCGGGGCAAGGGCGGCACGAGAAACAAGGGGGTAATGCCAGCCATCATACATGCAATACTGTAATACTCGGTATACCCTTATATCCGTGCCCCTTGTATTCAGCCCCTGCCCATGTCAGACGAGAATTCAGGAGAGAAGCTGCGCTGCGTACGGAGTAATTGATGAGGGACTAACACGGCCGCCCCGCTCGCAATCTCTCCTACCTTCACCACCACATTGTGATAATATCATCATCACAGCTGTGGGTAGAGCCCATGAAAAAAACCCAAACGAGCGGTCAATTCCACACCCGGATTCTCGTTTCTTTACTTCAACCCACATTTCTAGTACTACGGTAGCTCATAACGGAGCCGATTTCTTGGCGAGCGCTGCAATCCTCGGGAAGGTCGTCGAGAACCAACCTTGGAAACCTCTCGCCCCTACCCTGTCAGGATCTCGACCGTATATCAGCATGGGGGGTGTCGCAATGAAGCCTGTCTCCGAACTTGCTCGTAGAGTCCACGACCTTCGTCCTTGTGTGGTAACTTGGCGCGGCTTTCGCGTTTGAATAGGTGGTTCGGATTGTCCAGTTGCTCCCGAAGGATCACTAAAGTGTTGAGACTTGACTTGATACCCGCGGACTGGTCTTCAAGATTGTTCGGTAGTTCGAAAAGTGCTTCCGTCACGTCGTCATTCGAATCCTGTGATGGGCTAAAAAGGATCCTCCCTTGGGCCAGTAGCCCTGAAAAAAGCAAGATACAGCGAAATGCTAGGTTTGCTAAGGTTTCAACTTCCAGGATAACAGAGTCCATGATACTGCGCTAGGTTGACACTAACTACCGGTATGTCATTACAGATAGCCATCATATAAGTCCTTCGGACTGAAAACTGACATCCAAATTTCAAGATCCAGCCTTCACTTAGCAGCCATCTCAGCACTTACAATTTCTATATGGGCCGCAAGCTCTCCAATCCTTTCCCTATCCTTAATAGAGACTACCTCATCTATCTCATCCGACACGTCCGTCAAGTACCAATCTCCGATCAAACATTTCTTCATGGTAAAGCTATGGAATTAAGGCATATCCCTGACGGTGTTCAATATAGAAGTCCAGCTCCCAGCCTCATTCATCTTTACTTCCCGCAGTGTTATCTCCTTAAGCGTCGACTAATGCTATAAAAGCAATTTAGTTAATTCGGCGGCGGCGGCTTCGAATCAGGCGAGCTCCATTACCCGCAATTGTGGTATTTTCAATAGTTCCAAAAAGATTGGAAATACTATGTGATTATCAAATTCGCCATTAAATGCCAGCGTGAAGTGCGATAGCTAAGGGAAGAGGTCAAAAAATCCCATGGCTCTCTTCTCCTAGCTATAAGCATAGTTATTCTTATAAAATGGAGAAATAAGTAGTCATAGGGAAGTCAGGCTGGTGAGCGTCTAAGCAACTGGTGATACATAAATTGGCCAGTCAAGTAGTTAGAGGCTAATAGGGTTGACGCTTTTTAGCTCATCTATATGACCAAGGTAGGAGTCAAGTTTCTCAACAGGTAGTTCGCTTTTGGCCGCTGCGCTAAGCATGACTTGCAATATACGCTGCACAAACTGTTCATCCTCAACATCGTCAGGATGAAAGCCCCTTACCAGCTCGCTGCCCACCTCTCTTTTCAGCCGACTCGCGCCCCAAGGGATCCGGGCGTCGGTGAGAATGAGCGTCTTGCAGTTAGGCAGGCCCGTCATTGCTTGCGCAAGGTAAATGATATCGTGCCCAAGGAGGAGTATTTTCTGGTCGTCGAGCCGTTCACAATACATGCGGTCGTAATAGTCCTCTATGTCATCTTCATCCAGCTCAAGGTCCTTATCACTTTCGTCTTCAAACTCCTCTTCAAACTTATCTCCACATGGATATCCACGCCCCCAACCTGTCTCTAGAAAAGCAAAAAAATCAATGCTTTGCTCGTCATCCATCTCCAAAAGATGCTCAGTGCAAAATCCTAGCGCACGTACGGCAGGTCCGAAGGTTTCATGTTGCGAAATAGAAATAAGAGTCTGCAAGCTGTGTTCTTCAAGCATCACGTAACGAGTCTGAAAATAGACTCGTATGAAGGCGTGAAGGGACATTGCGTTCAACCTCCGACAGGACAGCCGCAATGAGAAAAAATCGTCGACGGGAAGAAGTTCCGCTACCGAGTGGATCACATCCTCAGGAAGTTCCAAAAGGGTGGCCATGGCGTACGGATGGCTCAAGATAACAATGATCAATGTCGATGGAGCGTAGATCCGAATTGGCGATGATCCGGTCTACCCTGGCCTGTGGCAGCGTTGCGAGCTTACGATGAGAGGAAACATTTGTCCCAAGTTCCTATCCTTGGGGCATGGCAACTGGTGACGAGGGGATGTGTATGCGAGATCCGGAATGGCTGGTCCAATGGACGCGAAAAACGAATGAGAATGGACGAGACAGAAGTCTGTTTACATTTCTTGCGCGATGTTGGTTGTCGTGTTATCTTAATATGCTTTGGTGGCAGGTGATCCTGGCTTTTGTTCACAGCCCCTGACTGGAGTAACCATATTGACTCTTCGTAGTCCTGGCCAATCCCTGATTTTTGCTTTTACTTAATTGATCTTACTGCTGACTGGTATGACCAACTCTCTGTTTAATTAAACCCTAAATTCCGGTATCGTTCCCTTCTTGCGGTAGGCGATCTTGCCGCCACTCGCTCTGCCTTCTCTTACATACCTCGAAAAGACACCTGAATTGAACGGATGCAGACAAGGCTTATTGTGACTCAAAGCGGATTTAACTGGCAACGGTCATCGCCAAGGAAGGTTGACTTGCGCATAAACGTGACTGTCGCCGGAAAGAAGCCAATTGAATGCAAGACCGGGCAGGCCAGCAGCGGCAGGAAGTGGCCATCGAGGTCTGGCGCGTCACAAAACGGCCGCGCATCGCTTTGCCACGAACATATCCACCCAAATAAAAGTAACGCTTTCTTCCTTTCTGCCCCTCCAAGCCAGGCCTGGCACAGCGATGTGTGTCAAAGGTACGTATTGGTGTTGCGCACGCACCCTACTTTACCGAACCGAAATGGGAAAATAACAGTAGTGGACCATGTGGTGTGACGGTGGGTAGCCGCCGCCCAAATCATGGGGAAGGTTGAAAAGACGGCGCGGCTTCGTTCGGATCGTTCCTGGTGCGCGCCCAGTCTGAGATGGAGACCTCCACAAAGGCTTAACCATGAAACAGCTGGGCTGGGACACCTGATGTTTTTTTTAATGAGTTATCGCGGACACGCTGTCGTGATCTGAGCCCCACTTGCGGTCTGGCCTCATTACTCCGTTCCACAGACTGTTGGAATAATTGGGAGCTTCCCCCTCACTTCAGGGTCACATCACAAAGTCCTAGATTGAAAGTTGAAAGTCCTAGATGGAATCGCATGGGATATAAACCCCTAGGGAGCTCTCACCATGACAATAATAATAATAACCTTGATTTTATCAATCACATTCAGCATCACTGCGCAATTCAACAGCACAGACAGTGATCCACAATACCAAGAGCTGTCAGGCTGCAATAGCGACAGAATGGTCTCCCCTCCCGGATCCAGTGTCTTGTCAGGATACACGTCTTGACCAACACAAAGAGGGTTGTTTGATCACCAACCACCGCTCGGCCCCCCCCCGCCCTTCAAACGTAGCACGGCCGATCACGCGCCTCCCAACCCCCTAGTAAGCCAGCTTAGCTCGACCAAAGCAAGGTGCAGTTCGGACGGTAAAGTGCGTGACTGTTTTGGTGTTGCTGCAGGTTTGAGCATCAGGCAGCAATGGGTCAGTGCTTTTCCTGCAACGCTGGCTGAGAAAACACTACATCCTGGCGGTTTTATCCGCCTTAACTGCTGGCAGTTGACAAGCAACTCATGGGTCTTCGTACCGTGTGAGGTAAGACAGGAACTTAGGCTACAACCAACACCTGCAATGCAGCAGCAAGTCTTTTGCTTTGAGGGCGACGAGATAACGCAGACCATCTAGTAGGCTCTAAGTGATCAGCACGGGGCGGGCCGGTTTGCCCCACCACGATTTGATCTGACCAGGTGTGCGGGGTAAGCGATGGCTTCAACTACCCACTGGTGCAACCTTCATTGTCACCTTAAACTGCGGCATGATAACGACGGTCAATGATTTCAAATCCGGTCGCACTTGCGGCTGGGTAGATAGTTTCTCCCCTCACTGACCCACCACGATTTCTTAGTGGTATACGTTACGTCCTCCTTCAAGACGATTGCGCCTCACCCCTCCCACACTAGCAGCGACCCGCCCTCGGGGTCGCCCACCCCTACACCCGCCCGCCAATCAAGCGCAACCAAAGGTCCGATACCCATTTGTCCCCGCCACGACGTGATCAGCTGCTTGCAATTAGCCACCTATCTGGCGTGTGCTCATGTCCGCCCTGCTTGTAAGAACTCGGGCCCCTGCGAGAGGGCTGTAGTGGCTGCAGCCGGTCAAACAAGCCGTCAATAGGTCTTTGACACGGGTTTCCATCAAAACCAAAAACGGCAATGGATCGACGCAGTTTTCTCTTTCCCCAGAGAGGAGATAACGAGATCATCCCACCAGGGTCCTTGGTCCTCCCACTCTGCGTCGAAGCTATGGCCAGAGAGCTGGCTGATGGGCACTCGAGCGATGCTCCGGATTGTGAGAGCAATAATTCCCAAACTAAGGCCGTTTCAAGCCTTTATCTTTGAGTAGAAACAAGAGGCATGTAGGCCGGATTTAATTTAGCTATCTCCCTATAGGATCCTCATCCAGTGATTCTTTGAGGCGTCATAGGCCCTGCAGAAGACAATAAATCTCTATCAAGTTTGAGGTAAAACCTGGCTTAGGACTTCAAAAAGCGTACTGATATTTGTTGAATATGTGGGGTGTCACGTGTGGGTCAAGGATCTTAAGATTAAAAGCAGGTCCTTCAGGGGCAGATACATAACGAGAACACGAACACAACACGAATACACTGATTCAACCAATGGACCGAATGCACGTACTGTCTGACAATATTCCCCTTCAGTCCTTGCTCGGTGCATTGAGATAGAAAAAAAAAAAAAAAAAAAAAAAGTTAGCACCGCCAAAACTCATTAATTTCACTTAGGTGCTTTGTTTTTTTTTTTTTTTGCGTGGCGAAGGGGTAGGTTTGTGGATGGCTAACACGTTGGTCCACGCGCGACTTTTTTTTATTTGCAGGAACCGGAGATACTCAAGCACAATACTGATCAAGGCGGCGAGTGAGGCGGTGATTTTAGGTGCTTGAGGGGTGATGGCATCTTTGCTGAGTTTGAAACCTGAAAAATCTCCACTGAGATCCTGGTCTCGAGCGATAGGCAAGGGCGACATCGTATAAGCAGTGCAGGGAAAATTGAACGTGTTCGGAACGTGGCAGCACGATGGGAACCTGGCTGAGGACATGTAACAGACTCGCCGCTTTTATGAACTTGCAGCGAAATAAATTATAAAGCAAGAGCGACTCTGCTGAGGTTGTCATCATACTATGAAATGAGGGGGTTGATTGTAAGTCCGACGTAATGCGACAAGAGTCACAAGACACGTAGGATTTTTAAGGGTGAATGAGCCGGCGTCGAACCACTTGTCACCGACAAATTGCGCCTCGTACGATTGAAAAGCTCCTCGTATGATTGATTATGGGAGCCTGGTCGTCGTCTTTTAATTCGTCAGCCTGCCACTAGTTCGTATAGCCACCATGACAATCGTTGCCTTCTTCTCGTCGCAGATGGCTTCAGATCACACCACAAGAGGTCCTATTCTTGAATGATGATAGTTCAGCCTTAATTTTATCACGGCAGCTATTCGCACCTCGTCGGACTATAACTGTGCGCACTCACCCGCTCTCTGCCCAACGGAGGGTGATGAAGCTCATCTATTTTGAAGTGGGCTCAACTTTGATCATCAACTCAGCGCTGATAGTCGAGAATCGGACCACTACTCCTCCGGCTGATGCTTACGCCTTCTACGAGATTCTTGAAACTTGAAGCGAATCATGTCACTTGAAAGCAATGACACAATTGACCTCGGGCACAAGTCTCAATCGGCGGAATTAGCACCGATGGTGGCAAATAATAGGTCAAGCCGTTTAGGCCAGCGGCTTCATATGTGGAATTGCACTGTCTGCAGGAAAGACAAGAAGAAGGTGAGGAGATTGTAATTTTGGGCATGGCCCATCTAGTATGGGGTCGTCGCAACGCTGACTAGGAAGGTGAATAGTGCGAGCCGCAGGGAAGAAAATGGCCCCAGAAATGTGAACGTTGTGAGGCTAAGGGACTTCGTTGCTCTCCGCCTGCGCGAAAGTATCGGAAGCGAAAGGAAGATGGAGCGGGCACGACGAACCAGATCGGCGACGGCGAAGGAAATACCCACTTACAAGCTAGGTCCTATGAGCTTCCATCTGCCACTGAACCCAGTGCCTTGAGCCTAGAGGATAAGCGTCAGACCTGGGACTTGAAGGACTTGTAAGTAAATGGCTATATTAAAACATTTGGGTCTTCATTCTGACTTTCATGTACAGGAGTAACGCCCTTGGCATGTTGCAGCTCGTTGCCGCTGAGCTCGTTGAGCTAGAGGGAGCATATCACGCAGCAAGAAAACAGCTTCCGAAGCATCACCACCTCATTTACCGCTCACTTCGTGACAGACTTGTCACCTTGACAGAATTTTTGAACATCTTCCAGCGCAGGTTAGAGTTTGAGGTTGTCTCCAGACTCGAAACAAATCTGGATTCCAATGGCAAACAACTTCTTGAGGAAGCCCTAAATACGCTTGCAGATCCGTTATCTGGAATATTGATGAGCCCGATAATTCCACCTTCATACGTGGATTCAAGACCGCACAAACTGCAAATCCCTGTCATGGCCGATTCTCTACACCATCGAGCCATGGCGTTGCTGGCAGATGGCAAAGTCTCTTTGGGTCTCATATACTGCCACAAGAGTATAGTCTACAGCAAGAAGCAACTAGACTCGTCCCTTTCAGGTGTACTCAAACTTTACGGCATTCCAAAAATGATGGCTATCACTGCGACAAAGTTTGGATTGAGTGGTGACTACACTACGCCGGACTTTTGGGGTTGTCCGTCAATCGTCCTCCCGAGCCTTCTGCGTGGATCGGAGATGGAATTGTTGGAAACTGTCTTAATCAAGAATTGGGTCGGGTTCAATGACTCTTCATCCTTGATCGGGAACAAGATGCTTGGTTCTGGTTCTGCAGACGACTGGAAAAGAGTGTTTCTCCAGATGTGCAGGACCTCGACCAAGTCAAAGACCGGCCTCGACGGTCGCACAAGCCTGCATCTCGCTGTACTCCTCGGAATGAGGGAGGAAGTCGACTTGCTTTGCAGATATCCAGGGTTAGACATCGCCAAACCGGACAATGATCAACGTACAGCTCTGCACCTAGCAGCCATTGTTGGTAATAAGGCTATTTGCGATTCTCTTCTTTCGGCTGGGAACGCCAGCAATAGTGGTGTTGTGATCAAGGACTTCGATGATCGACTCCCGGTTTGGTATGCGGCTGATGAGAAGAAGGAGGAGATTTTCAAGAAGCTCATGGATGCGACGTTGCGGTTTAAACCCTTTGACGAGATATGCTCAGAGAGGGATAAGGATGGCAAAAGTTTGGCTCAATATGGCATGGCACATGGACTGGCCCCATTTGAGTTCATGAAACTGGTTCCGGGGTCGCAATTCCCAAACCCCAATCATCTTCGCCCGACACTATATCCAGTTCCATATCCGGATTGGCAGGTACCATATCCACCAGGGAATATTTTGTCGGGCTGGGCGACGTCCCAAGGACCCGCGGCAACTATAGGAGAATTGTCCACGGGAGGGCAATCAGGATTCTAGTGCAAGCTCTCGTATCTGTCTGAGATTGACTTGAAGTGGCGCCGAGTGCTGAATCAATACTGTAGCTAACAGCAAGATCTCAATGGATTTACGAGACATCAATACGTGCAATTACACGCGATAGAACCTTCCGTAAGCGCAATCGCCTTCTTCCGCTCAATCAGCTAGCCTTGCTGTCTTTTATACCTGTGCACGTTCCTTTTCTCTTGGCCGTTTCAAGAGCCTCCGAAGTCTCACAACCTCCCTCAGGACTCGACCTTCTAGTGGGTCCATCCACTCATCCACACCCTCCTGAAAATGCTTTAAAATAGCCTTCCACGCAATCGACGAGCATGTCCGCCTATCCGCATTTGCATCAGGCCGGCCATCCTCATCCTCATTCAGCCATTCTAAACTCACTTTATCCAGATCTCCTATAACCTCTTTTCTCCTTTGCGGTGTTCCCCAGACTTCTCAACAAGCAGTCGGTTGTCATGCAGTACTGATTACTGACGGTGATGGAAGAGATCGTTTCAGTTTCAATGGTGTTTCATTGAAACTGAAACCAACTCGTCGAATTTTTCATTGAAACCAGCTAGATGTTTGTTTCAATGTTTCAAAGGTTTCGATACATACCTAAGATACATGCTTTTTGCTGCCTAATCAGATCAAAATGATCTCTGTCGTTGCCTCTGCTACCTCCACTGCCTATCAAATGCCGTAGCTGCCCAAGAATCAGTGGTTTGTTGATAGACTGAACCTGCAGGGACCTCGAGTGCTCTCTAGGCCACCAATGATGCGCCAGCGCCGAGACCCACACAAGCTCGAGAACTAAAGGAGCTCTCCCTTTTGGTCCTTTGCTAAAATTTGTTTCTTATGCAGCATTAGGATGCTCGTTGAAGTCGCCCAGCTAGTTACCAATATACTGAGTTTGGGCAGTTACAATACACTAGGTTAATGTCTTATTAAAACAACTAGAGCTCTGTTTCATAAACATTGAAACAAAAGTGAAACAAAGGGGATGTTTCACTGAAACAAGCAAAACAGAGGCAGTGTTTCAGTTTCAATGTATAATTCCAACACTAGTTGAATCGTGACTCCAACATTCGTTTGATCTTCTTCCCGTTTATTTGTCTTGCGTGACCGGTTCAACATGGTGGGTTTCGAGCAAGGACGTTGATTCTCCACACACTGGGCGCATTTCCGAGGCCAAGCCCTATGCTTTGGGTTGCGCTGTTACCCTTCAACGCCAGCACTCGATTGCCAGAGTCCCCATCGTCCGAGACGCTTGACCTTTTTCTTATCGTCGCGGCAAAAGGTGCAACTAAACATCTATAGCCGCCGGGCAGCTCGACGCGCAGGAGGAGGCGTCATGGTGGCTCGACGGGAAGGATGTCAGGCTGACCGAACAGGGTGTCAGGCTGACGGTGTAATGGCAACTGGGGTTGATGCGAACCACTCCGCCCGGGGCTGTGCAGTCCCGAGGTGTCGTTCGATACCGTCGACCGCAGATATCAGCCGACAAGTAGTACTATCATAGAAATGCCCTTGAATTGTGATTCTTCCATCCTCTGGTAGTGGTGGGAGGGGGTCGACTGTTATTATAGTCCGACAAAATGCGACAAGTTGGCCAAAAACACTGCCCAGCGCCTCGAATGATTTTCCATGGGCTGATGTCAACGCAGCGAGGAAATAAACGCCATGATCTTGGCGTATTCTACCCCAATCTCACCCCTGCGGAGTCGCACTTCTTGGTAGTTTGTCGCACTTCTTTGTACTTCGCACTTTCTGTCGCGCTTCGTCGTATGATAAGCTGAGTTGTTCAGCGCCTGCTCAGCCCACAAGCAGAACATCCAGTAAAGCCAGTACAACTGCCTTATCGCAGTCTGTCGGACTCTGGAGTTTGATGCCTCTATGCTCTCCTGATCAGAAATGAACAATCAAGATAAATTCTGGCTTCTGCCGAGCTAAGGTCAGTTTATCTGACCTGTACGACTACTCTGCGATCAATGTGTCTTTGTCTTACACATATTCAACATGGCACCAGTACTGAACCTGCACTACACAAGGTCCATTCGTGACACGAACGATGTCACCGCATTGCTTTTTGGGATTGTTGCATCTGTCACTGCCGTCATAAGCCTCATACTGGCGATCCTGCAGTTTTGTCACTCGAGAAGGCTGCGTCATGAAGGCATGGTGCATCCAGGGCCTAGGTCAGTGCAAACCACCGTCAAAAGTCAAGCTTTGTTGACAAGTTGTGACTTTAGGTCCGAGAATTCTCAGTCAGCACACCCTCTCACTCATCTCCCGACGTGAATTCAGCCCAGATACACCGTTATAGAACCACAGCTAGACCCTTCGCAGGTCAGTAAGCGGCATAGTTGCCGCAAGGAAGCCTGGCAATTTATATAAACCTCGCTTCTTTAGGTCTTGCATGACATTATTGACCTCGTCTCTTTGGAGGTTTAGCCACTCAGGGCAGCACCTCATTCTGTTTAGATAGCCATTAACTATTTCCGGCCGGAACTTGCTGTTGTTTGATTGGAGGATCAGACGGGTGGTTATGGCGGCCATTGTGGTGTCGATGATTATGATGATATGTGGGTGTGTGGGTGTGAGAGAGGAAACTGGTTAATTATGTAATTGAAGGAGATGGGCTACTTTATCTATCTGGTTGAAGAGGAACGGTATTCAATTTGAATACGCTTTACTGGGGCATGAAGCCTATGTCGATGCTGCATATTGCAATATAGCTACGAAGTTATGATGTAAGGCCCTGGGCATAACAGCATGTAGTAAAGAAGGCTGGACCCAAGATCATACCCTCTAACAGATCTTTGTGCGAACATAAGTAGCACTATATACCATGCAGTACCCACCTGCCGTACGTACCCACCAACAGTCACGCACTCTGCCGTCCGAACTGCGCGTTGCTTTCTTTGGTGGAGCTAAGGTGGCTTACTAGAAGGTTGCAGGGTGTGACGATCGTGTTGTTTCCCAAGGGATAAACCGGTCGTACTGTGTTTATGTTGGCAGGAGTTGTAAGAGGCGTACTTCTGAGCGAGGATGTGGGTCACGTCTGGTAATGTGCTCAAAGGTATTGAGTGTAAGCAAGTTGTATTGATAGCTTAGGTAGCTACTACATAGGAAAGTGCAAATGAGTATGTACTATATACTGGTATGGTTTGGCTAGCTCACGACGCCTATCGTGAGTGCATCCTTGAGGCTCACTTGTAAAGGAGTGAGCAGGTGGGCCTTGCTCACTGGGTGTGGTCGTGAGCGGGGGTACGTTGTTCCGTCCGACGGGGCCGTTCTGCTGCTCGCGACCACCTGGCCGCGGCATGGCCGTGGCACAGGGGCACGGAGTCAACCTTGGTACGTCGGAAGGAGGCCCGAGCGGTGGTGAGTGGTCAAGCGACCCTCTTTGCATTGCTCAAGACGTGCATCCTGACGAGACATTGGATCCGGTAGGGGAGACATTCCGTGGTTATTGCAGCCTGACAGCTCCTTGGTGTTGTGGATCATTATTGTGGACCACTCTCGGTGGTACAGAGGAATGAGGCCAGACGGCAAGTAGGGCTCATATCACAACAGCGTGTCCGTGATTACTCCAATAAGGCAAGGACAAGAAGGCGAAATGGTGTAGTTAGCGATGGCGTCAAATGGAGCGGTCTCGCAGACTGCTGGATACACGAATTGCAGTCAGATTCTTCCAAGGCGGGAAAGTCTAGCCGGGGGCCAGAATGGGGATGTTGTCCCAGATCTGGGCCTCTGCAAGGGTCTGCGACCCGAGAAGTGGGCCCCTCTCTATTCCTCAACCCAAGCTCAGCCCGCCTCAGCCCGAGCTCCGGGTTACTCAGCCATCGCACAGCGGCAGCTCAGCTTAAAGCAGCAGGAACCCAGCTCTAGAAACGGAAATTGATTTTGGCGTGCTTGAGTTTCGTCTGAGAGTACAGTGGTATAGTTTAATAATTTGTATGATTTTTATTGAAGGCGTAATTGTAAGGTGTTGGTGTAGGATAAAAATGCTCGGGGTATGATGTGGGTAGGGTGTTTCCAAACTTGTGGCCATTAATTGTAGCCTCTTTTTCTTGCCCTTCGTAACAGAAGTGTGATAAGAAGATATGGTGAGAGCCTTGTTGCACCAACCATGCCAAGGGCTGACTCAAGTGTGGCTAAGCAAAGAACAACACATTGGGGATTTAACTCCTCATAGTTGGGACCAATAGTTGGTCTTTTGGTGAAGCCTGAATGGAGCTCTTGCGCAGCCTGATTGGGCATTTGCAAGCCATCAAGTGCTGGCGCATGCACTGCCCCAGTTGGGCGTTTCTCATCTCCACCACTTTGAGGCTGTGACGGGCTCACCAAGGCTTACCTTGATTCTCTACTTTTCTTTCCCAGTCGGACATGAAAGTCCTATGTTTCATTTCTGTCAACATTCTCCAGTTGTCGTGCCCTTACAATGGCCTGCCGCGACGTAGGCTCTACCAATCCCGACATCTCAGGGCTCGGGGTAAGCACACGATGTATCTGAAATCAATGCAGCTGGAAGAGATGTGCTAAATTTCAAATTGGCAGATTGTGATTTCGTTTGCCTTTCAAGCAGGACTCTCCCTTGTGCTTTCTCTCTGGTCCCTCTCATTGTGGAAGTCCGCGACAACATCATGGACGAACGACATCAGAGGATTCAGAGATACCAACAGGAACGCTTGGGTAGCCCCGACTTCGACCATCAAGGAGCTAAGAAACCTTATGAAAGACATAAGGAGAGCAGCACAAGAAAACCAAATCAGCCCTCCTACAGTGTTCTGCAAGTTCTTGTTCGACGGGATCTTTTCTCATCTCGAAACTCTTCGCGTGTCCATTTCGAGCCGGAAAAGACGACTCACTGAGCATCTGAGCGACGAGAGTAGAGCCCCGGAGCAGATGCCAGATATGAAATCAGCCTTCAAAAAGCAATGCATAGACCAGGTTCTCGCAACCATCAGCGATCTGCAGATAATGAATGGTCAGTACCATGCTTGAGTTACGTGTACCTACCAGACTAAATTCCTATGCCTTGTAGCTCTAGGGCTACTGATAGCCGCTCTCATACAGCACCAGTCACTGAGTCTATATCATTTGCACATCGCCTACGACACGATCAGCTTTACAGGGTAATATTTACATTCCAAAAACCGTACATTGCTTCAAGCCTGCGAAATTAACGCTTCCATCATAGAATATCGATCTGTGCCAGTCTTATCAACGTCTCATCTACACAAGACGGTATGAGGCTGTCTCGGACAGTATCTTTGGCTCTTTACATTTTCCTTTACATCATTCTTTCCATCATATTCGGCAGAAAGCTTGAGAAATGGGACGAAGACACCCCCGGCCATTGCTACAATACCAGACTTATCGCGGCTCCAGCATCTCCACATCCGCTAAGCGACCAGGTATACTTGGGCGTCACTTGTCTGTACTCTCTAGTCGCTCTCTTGAGTTGCTATGAAAGAAATGCTATATTCTCTCTAGTTAATCCCTGGATTCTCCATGGAGCTAATTCCATTGTTGCTTTTCTAGCTCGCCGTTCAAGCAATGCTATCCCGTCAGGTTACCCGCTGGCAATTTGCGGGCTAATTAACGCCTGCTTTATTTTCCTGGATCAAGATAAGCCAGAGGATAGAGTTAGGATTATTGTCCCTTTAGCTCTTGCACAGTACCCTCTACACTTATACATGGCTATCGCCTTGAGAGCAGGAAATGATAGTCTCCTCAGTGGTGACTCTGAGAACACCTGGAGTTTCGGACAGATTGTTGCGCTTATACTGTGCGCTGCCACGTTGGTAGAATGTGTCAGAGGAGTTTCTGGTAAGACCAATGCAATATTTGTAAACATGGTTGCTAATGCATACCTTTTCTAGAGTATAGAAACACCGTTCAGCTTCAAAGAGACATCGAAGAGGGCGGGGTTGTCCAGCTCGAAGCCGTGACTCCCGTGCGGAGACGAAGGAATAGCTACTAGATATGCAAGAGTGTTACCCTACTATATTTTACCCGACTCAAACTAGATGCTAAATCTGTAATAAAACTACTAAATATAATATATAAGCATATAATAGGGTACTTTAATTCATCTTACCTATTTATTAATAGGTTTTCATTCCTCATACTGTACCAATGTTGATCCAAATTGCGCCGCATTATCCAATTTTCGTCCGTGCCAACCCGGACCACCATAAAATTCCCGGGGTTGTGCACATTGACACAGTAACCAGGTTCGAGAAAAACAACCTGTTGTTTATCTATTTTCTATCCCGGTATGGGCTCAAGGAGACAAGGACACAATTTGAGAAATGTATGGATATATTAGTGATTGGTGCCCTTTCGGTTTAAGCCGCCGGGCGTAATGAATAAATAAATATTTATTAGTGACCTCACGCAGTCAAGAGGGACAGAGTGTGTGTAGTTTAGCCGCAACGGGTCACCTGTCACTGCGGTCTTATGCGTAAGCGTGTTAGACCGCAGCGTCAGAGAGGGCCCGTCCGCGCTCCCTCGTAGG
>WESZ01000248.1:0-27565 GCA_011033785.1 Fusarium cf. falciforme
CAAACTCCTTCTGGCAGTGACGGCATCTGTATCGCTTACTTTTCTTACAGTTAGAGCGGCCAAGGTCGATAAACTGTCGCCAAACGAAGACAGCGTCAGCTTCGATGGGCGGCATCTTTTTGACGATACCTTCATCAGCGCTCTCAACAAGTCAAGTCAAGTCAAGCCAGAGCTCTAGCTTGCCTTGACTTGATAAGTTAGCGGTATGACTTGACTTGACTTGGCTTGACTTGATATCTTGTCAAGCCTATTCAAGCCGTGTTAGTAAGCAGGCTGGCCATCGTGAGCTCAGCGGCAGACTGGCATCTACGGATAAAACAGTCATCCAGAACAAGAGCCCGGCTTTAGATCAGGGGATTCCGCCGCCAAAACTTTACACAAGTGAGCATCTCCATCGTCAGATCTTGGAGAGAGTGTCGCTGCGTGCCAACCAAGAGCTTGGCGAGGCTGAAGATCCTCTCACACTCGCACGCCGTCTAAGGCGTCGATATCTCGGAGCTGGCCGGCAACGGACCGTCCCCGGCGAAAAGTAGCAAACGAGGTGCCTCCGGCTGCGGCGGATCTCGTGTTCAGGGTCAAGGGCAGGCTGGCCGTCTCGGTAACTGCTTCCGAGAAGGGGGCCACTGAAGAGGCATCGTCAATATCGGACATCCTGACGGTGGTGAGCGTGTTGAGGTACGACTAAGGTGGTCCGATCTGCTGGTGGTTGGGATGTGGATACTATGTAGTGAGCTGTGCTCCTCACACAGACACAGAACTTAGACCTTTTAAAACTGTATAACCTGCAACCTTTTTGCTTTATCAGAGCGTGGTGCTCGGGGCTAACTTTTGGCCGTGCCAGCAGGATTTTTACCCTCTGAGCCACCGTGGCTACGACCACTGTAGGGTCGCTGCTTACCAAGCCGGTATCAAGACAAGTCAAGCCAGCCAAAAAAGCCGTCTTGCTTGATAAGATCGTCAACTTGACTTGGCTTGACTTGACTTGGCTTGTCTTGTCTTGGTTAGGCTTGTCTTGTTGAGAGCGCTGACCTTCATTGAGGAGAGAATTGCAGAGATTTTGTACAGCTCCGTACTTGTACGATGGGACCCATAAATTACCGTATTAGGAACATTATGGGTNGAGAGAATTGCAGAGATTTTGTACAGCTCCGTACTTGTACGATGGGACCCATAAATTACCGTATTAGGAACATTATGGGTCCTATCGTACGTACGCAGTACTCGTACGTACGCAGTGCACGTACGTACATTTTCGTTTTGTACGTACGTACGTACAACACGGTTGTACATCCTGTACAACATCACTACTTGAACCCCCCTTCGCCGATGCCCAAACAACTAGCCACTGTCCCCAAACCCTCCACTATCATTCTTCAACCCTGCCCAGATTTAGCTGGCCCCGTTATGTATATCTCACTTGACTTGAATTTCCTACTCGCCCAGCGCGAACGTAGTTTAGCCGCCGACAGTGAGGCCATATGCTTACAGAGCCCCTATCGTTGGCCAAAGTACCGCCTGAAAGATCCTTGTGGCTGGTCAATTAAACTAATTCAAATTTACGGAGTATGGAGATCATAGAGCCATTTTGAGGCGCAGGTTATTATGTAAGGACGTTCAGGGAATAGTGCTTGTATGTACAAAACCCCGCCATGTCCAGTTGGAAGGTGTCACTGATATCCTCCCCTTTAATATGCCATATTTCGAACAGCGGATAGCGGATGGTCTTGGCATTGTATCAAGTGTTGTGGCACTAGTTGTGTTTAATTTCGCATTTAGCATTCTCCTCTGTAGACAATCTGCGATTTTTAGAGTTAGGATAAGAATGCTTGTGCCCTTAGGGTCCTACATCTAAAAGCATATTTAGGAGAAGTATAAGTTAATTATATTTATTTTCTAATAAAATCTATTAGCGTTTAGTACTTTATCTTTATTTAAATTTCCTCACTACCGTACTAAGCCGTGCCGTTGTCTCCTCTCAGTTCCTCAACTATACTCGTCCTCGGAATCTCGTTGTCTGTCGCAACGCTCATCGGACAGCACCCGTCTAATCCTTGCCAAGAAACCCATTTAGTTTCAGGAAGCTCTAAAACATGGACGAAGTCATCCCCACCCATCACTAACTTGATCATTCACTCGCAGATGCAGGGAGATCAAGCGACACAAGCCGATTTTCGGACTTTCCACCCTGAATACGAAGATGACTCTCTTGTTGTTGTGTCACGCAGGGATGCTGAGTGCCCTTGACAAAAGGTAGTTCTTGTTGTTGTGATTGTTATTCTTCTTAGTTAAGTTTTTCTGATCTCAATGAGAGGCCCTTTGGGGCCTTATATCCTTGAGTGATTCCATCTAGGACTTTGAACCTTAATCGTAGGACTTCAAACTTTAATCTTGATCCTGAAGTTAAGGGGGAACTCTCAGTTCTTCCAACATCTCTTAGGCTCCAAGAACGTGGCAATGCACCAAACCAGAGATCCTATCGGTCGAACACGGAGGAAGACGGAGTTACATGGTTTCACACAGAAGTGTCCAACATCGTCCTTGCTGCCTTTTCAAGCTATCCTCCTGTTTTACAGACTTCTCACGACAAGCCAATGTCTGAGTCTCGTGATGATCACACTGTCGACGTGGCCTACTCTGTCTACTCCGGACAAACCAGGAAGCACGTGGCTATCGGCGAATTCAAGAGGGGTCTCATTGTCCCAGGGGGTGGCGGCGAGGAAAGCTTGACACAGCACCTCAGAAGAGCTTGTCCCAGGAACTTCGGGGGTGGGCATTCGCAATTCCATCTGGGTTCAGCATCAGGCTAACCGACAGGAGTAGCTACGCATGCAGATATGCATGCCCACTTGTTTTTCGTTTCGACAATTATACCCTTATCATGCTTCAATTTAGAGCAAGAAAGGCCAAGGGGCTGGAAAACGGGAAATGCCCTGTGGACTGCTGGGTCCTTCCGTGGGATAACATACATGGCACCCCCCTGCGATATGCGTACTATCGTTTCATTGCCCAGGGCTTTCGCCGATGCCAAGGCGAAGCTGCAGTAGATGTGGCCTTCAACGGGCAAAGACCGTCTCAGCGCTGCTTCTTCAACGGTGTCCCATTCTGGAGAGCAGCAGATGGGTCGAAGCTTTCTGAGCCCTGGAACTACCACAGGGTGGTCGAGGTATCAAACAGTGCATGATATTGGGCTCTTCCTGGAGGGTTATATCCTGTGTAGTATGATGGCGGTGCTATTGTATGGGATACCGCCCCCTTTTGGGGATCTCAGGAACAAGTAGAAGAGGAAGAGGACCTCTATAGTGCGAATTAGGCCTCGCTTAACCCAGAGGGAGGAAGATTTAGGTTTTTATTATGTCTTGAGGAACGAAAGGCTCTTCATCAGAAAGTGAGAAGGCTATATGTACCCAGTGTCCCTGTACTAAGGTATGGGGGCCCCCTAATTTTGGTTACTTGGTCCAGTGGCATAAATTTGACAACGAGAGGTCCAGATAGATAAATAGATGACCCTCATGGAGCTGTGGTAGATAGATGGATGTAGATCTATGTAGATCTACATCTACACTTCGTCTACATCGGTAGATAGATTTGCCAGTCTGTGAAGCTGACATGATTGCACAAGCAGAAGCCGAGAACCTCAAGGGAGCCACAGTACCCAAAACACCAAAACTCCCACCAAACACGAATCAACCAAGGATGCCTTCACCAACAAATTCCTTGCTCAGTGATGATAAAGAAAACCACTCATCATTTCCTTCTCAGGAGCTCGCTGGTCCTGATGCTTCGCAGGAGTCATACGGAGGTGATTGGTTAAACGAGCTGCCTCCTGAGACGCTGGTTTGGAGACCGCATGACTTATAGCCTTTCGTCAAGGACAGCACATGACATGATGAGCACGATGGGACGAAATCGGATGGGTGGGTATTTAATGTTTACAAATGGGTTGGTTCGCATTTACGTACATTAAGAGCCATAGTCGTGAAGTGCCTTAGCATAATAAATATAAGAACCTAGGTCATAGATATCATCAATTTATGGTATATATATCGTGGTAAGAGGATCATAACAAACCAAGTATTTTCCACCGATGGGCCTAACATGGCATGCCTTTTGAGAACTCGTGCTCGTATAGTGTCCACCATCTCCAAGTCTTTCCGCAGCATGTGGAGACGATTAATAGTGCACAAAGCGTCATAGATGGCGTGGTTAAGGCTAGGATTAAGGTAGGAACAGAAATCCTCGAGAACATTAGAACAGCAGTCAGAATCAGCATCTCCTAAGCCTCGGCCTGCTAATCGCCTCCGCTCTAGGAGTAGCTTAGGCGGTAGTAAGATATACTCGGCTGCGAATTAGACTTTAGCACCTAAAGCTTTGATCTCATCGAGGTTGTCGAGAACGGATATAAACCATGTAGGAAACTTTTTATTCCACATTACATGCATGAATCCCATCCCTCCGCATTTGCGTAACAGCATTGGGAAAACCCTGTGGGAAAACCAATGTCGAGGGACTTATCCGCCAAAGGCTTGCCTGAAGTCCATGAAACAAGATCTTACGATCAGGAAATCCAAAAGAAACAAAGAAAAAAAATAAATCAAAGTTACATCCCAACCCCCTTCTGAAGATAACGAGTCAACTAATGATGCAGACGGTCAGATGACTGCAACCATGGCAGAATGATGCGCAGTGTAAAGCACACCCATATACCTAGCGAATAGCTTGCTGTTTCACGGGTCCTATTTCTGCAGGGCAGCAAGACTTTGTCGCAGCCCTTGAGTTATTTCGGCAAGTTTTTGTCTTCGCAGACTTTGCTTTTCGGGCTCCGAGCCGATGTTCAAGAGAACTTCGTCAGACATTTGAGATACATTGTTGGGGCAAAATGCGGTCGGTAAGCTTGAGATGATATGTCGTTCAATGACTTGTCGGGCCACATTATCGACAAACGTTTTCATGGCGACCTTGCAAGAATAAGTCGGCTGGGAAGAGCAGCTGAGCAAGAGGAGATAATACTGACCTTGTAATAGGCATTGAGCTCAGTGACAGCTTCGTTGCACGCTTGTTCATCCATGTCAACAGTAATCCTTGCTTGGAGCGCGGACACAAATTTCTCAATCTCGACGGAACAATTGGGAATGTGCAACTTCCCGTGCCAATCCTGTTGTGTGACTTCGGCTACGACCTCTTTAATTCCCATTCTCTGGAAATTAAGTCTCGCCTTCTGCACATTGTCGGTGTAGTAGTGATTGTAAGTCAGCGGGCTTCGTTTCTCGTCTTGAATAAGCTTGCCAAGCTCATTCGACGCCTGATCTCTCGCTCTCTGCATCCAATCTTGCAGTAACTCTCTGATTTCTCGGCGGATCTTCTCCTCATGGAATAGCACATCTGTGGCCTTGTCGATCCACCTCGACACAGCGCTAAAGACACTGTCGACATGGTTTTCGGCGAGAGGTAACCACGGCTGGGACTGTTCTAAGAAGAGTTCTCCGAGTAGAGCAGAGTTATAGTTCCCTGGGAGCTCCTTCCCTTTTGTGCGTACATAGGCCTTAATGAAGGAGTAAGCCTGCTAATACAGTTCTTGGCGTAGGCAATTCACTTACCTGCTTGACCCAGTGCATCATCTCTGCTTTGGTCACGATCATCTGACCGGCTGCATCATTAGTTGACTCATTATCTGATTCAGGAGATTCAGATGTGGCTTTGACTTGTCTCTTCGCACCATTCTCCCGCACTTGTGTGGCAAAGGCGGTGTTGAGTTGTTGAACTCGAGCACGCAACCTCGAATCCTCGGAGCTGGCGAAGAATTCCTGGTGATTTCCATGATAGTTTCCGTCAAGTGCTGCCTGTGCTATTTCCGTGAATCGCATGCTGAGCCCGATCATAAAGGCGCGAATGTGCCCAACGGTTGGGCGTGGCTCCCCCAATGCTTGCAATTCCCTCTCTGAGGCCTCTAGGCTCTTCCTAATATCTTCCTTCACTTTCGGGAGTTCTCTTTCGATATGGGTGTCAAGAAGATCCTGCAGAAAAACTCGAAGCTTCTCCGCCCCAATCCGTTCAGCATCGAGCCCTTGCGACGCCCAGGGAGGTGAGGAGAAGTACTGCAGCTCGCGGCGAGATCGCGCATCCATATCCAGACCTTGTTCAAGCTCTGAAGGACTCGGATTCTTCAACAAGAAGAAACCTAACTTGAGTTTGATGTTATCCAAGTTTTTAGCCACGCGGGCGATTTTGCTCTCGGTTCCCTCATTGATCAAGTCAGGTTTCGTGATGATCCCAACCGTTCTCCCGCCGTCTGGATCAAATTGACGCGCCAATTTGATGATGCCCTGGTTGGCGATGTCGTTGCTGGCCTGAAGGACGGATAGAACAATCGTTCTGGAATTTTGCAGATACGATGCAACCATATCGCGGACTGCGCCGACATCGTCGTCCGACTGCTCTTCGTTCGACACTGAAATCAGACCAGGGAGGTCTACGACACTGAGGTGCAGGCCGATGGGTCCACTAATCTCAATACGGAGAGCGTCCGATGCAAAGGCGTTGTCATCGTCGCTGTCCGTGAACCCCCGAAGCCCCATGAGCTTCGATACATCATTGATGATGGATGGCAGTTCCGAGAGATCCTTGACGTCCTTGCGGTATGCTTTCAGAGCTTGCTGGACTTGTTGCGGACGGGAGCTGTGAGGCCGGATGCTAGCGACGATGGTCTGTGCTGTGCTGCAGTGCCTCAGGGTGATCTCCGTTGGAAATCTAGTGCACAAACCATCTTGTCTGGGGAATGGAATTCCTGTAATCCCTTCCAAGACTGAGCTTTTCCCTGCTGATTGGTCCCCGCAGACCACTAGCTGAGGCAAAGAGATCAATTCTCCGACTCCATTCGCTCTGATCTGCTCTATCTGGTTCAGGCGAGAGCTCGATTTCGCGGAGCGAAGAAGACCGAAAGCCTCATCAGGGGGTTCATATTCGCTCTGTGCGGAAAGAGTCATGGTTCAAAGGATCTTAAAGGATGAGATAGACAAATCGTTGAATGGAGCTGAAGTCCAAATTGATACGAGACTCGCTCATTCACTGGGCATTCATGCGGATTTTATGGTGTTCGTTGATGTTGCGCTTCACTCAAACCACCAGTATCATCAAAGGCGGGTCAGCCCTTGTTCCGCAGCATGCCATTTTATGTCAATGCGGGAAGCCAGGCCAATGACGAATTACTACCTCGAGCTACATCTCAACGTAAGCTTGACGTAAATTCTTCAATTAACTCATAAGCCTAAGCGACGATGGTAACATCCGTTGTATTCATGATTTCCTATGGACTAGAGCTAATGTTCACATCTTCAATTCGTTCATTCGATACTGCTCAACAGAGTAGTAGTAAACTATTGCAGAATGGAGTGTTTGATCAATGATGCAACCCCCAGAGATGCCGTAAGGCGTTAAATACCCCTTGCGATGCATGGGACATATCAAACTAATGATGGCTGTCTACGCAACACTGCGTGATTAGGTCTGGTTGTAGGTTAGGCGGCGTTACAATGGCTGGCATTAGTGTGGGCGCCCCGAATAGAGCAAGTCTGTTTCAAACATAGCTTCCTTTTCAAGCCTCCTCGCACGTTCCGCATCACAATTTCAGCCACCTAGCAAAGCATCCAGTCAGTGGCGTTACTCCTTCACAGACAGGGCCGCGATATCTACCGCTTGTATAAGTAGGGACCAGACCAGCAAAACTGTTGAACAGAAGGTATGTGCTGGGGTATCACGTGCGGCTCAAGGGTCTTGAGATTGCTTGTGGGTACAGTAAATCTTTGAGGGGCAGAGACACTCTTCCAGGCACAACACGAATACACTGATCTTGCCTCAATGGACCGAATTCACGAACTACCTGACAGAAACACCTTACACCTGGACACTGTGGCTAGAAAGTTCGAGGTGGAAGCGCCATCCATTTAGTCAGGTATCGCCATTGGCAACAAAGAGATAGAGGATAAAACAAATGAGAAAGGTGCAAGACAAAGCAAGCGTCTGGTATCAAGGGGTGCTTCTGCGTTTGGGCTAAGACATGCGAGGCGTATCTTGATTATTCTCCGTAGGCTTGCTAGGATAATGCCGAGAATTCTATTGTTAGGTTCAAGCAAAAATGTAGGTTAATTTTTCAACACTCGAACGCCAAGAACGTAAGAGCGCAGGAAGGGGTGGTACTGCGCGTTTGATCCCTGTCGACGTTGACAGGGCTCGACATCAAGCGCACAAAGGCAGAGTTTTAGGTCAAGCAAGGCTGCTAAGGAACATCGCAAACAATGTGAACAAAATTCTTACAAACAACTGCCATGAAACGCTCCAGAACTCCTGGCTTGGCTCTTAGCTTGATTGATATCAGGTATAAATCATTAGATCAGCTGGGCTAGCCGGCTTCATATGAGCTATTTTACTCTCCTGTTACCCTCGAGTGCGCACAGGCCACGGATGGCGAGCCAGAGTTGGGAACGGGTGTGTGTGACGGTCGAGGTTCCCAACGTAGTAAACCGTAACCTGATTTGGTTTATGTTGGCAGTTGCAACGGGGCGTAACGTACTGAGCGTAGGGTAGCGAATCACGTCTGATAATGTCAAGGAGTATTCTTGAGTAATCAAATTGTGTTGAAAGCTGGAGAGCTATCTAGACATAGGAAAGTGGGAATGAGCGAGGCTATATATACTTATTCTGATTTACTTGGTCGATCGTGGTCGAACGCGCTCTTGTTCGACCTGTTCGACCATTTAAGGTTAAGGTTTCATTTTTGGTCGAACGTGGTCGAACTCGTTCCCGTTCGACCAGTTCGACCACACACCACTTCCACCGGGGCCTGTTTATTCCATTCCGAGCTCCGACGTTTTCCGTTCGTATCCTGGTTGATCTTCCTACTCGTAACATTAAAGCTAAATTATAGTAAGCTTAATAAACTATTTTCTTTGCCTTCTAGAAGGATATTTCATATAGACCCGCTTTTTCTATATTCTCTACTCTATCAATAGATCTTGTCGGATATTCTCTCTAGTAGTGACATTCGGTTTTCGACCATATCGTTTCTAAAGGTGCCGTTGTATATATCTTGTGCACTCCTCCTACTATAAGCTCGATCCAGTTGCGCCAGGTCTTCCTCGAGAACAGAGATCTCGTCTTGCAGGAAAAGCGATATGCGAGCATTCAAAGCATTAAACCGTCGGAAAATATGGAAACCATCATCGGACGCGATGAAGTCTGCATATCTCCTGTATCCGATAAACTTCCACGGCTTGCGCTGGATGTCTTCGGGCGGTGGTTCGTCGCCATCATCGACACCTGTGCTGATAGCTGTTTCTGAGCCTCGCTCCATTGTCGCCAGGGCGTCAGAGTTGGTCGTCGATGGGGTTGTCATTTTTCTCATGCAATACCCTAAGGTCGGATTCGGATGCTCCTTTCGCTGCTGGCAACGTGTTTCCGTAGCCTCATGCCTTTGAGGAACGAAAAGGTTCTTTCTTCCGCGCCCTCCTTCGTAAACTCGGGCCGCTAAACGATCCGTGCTAGACGCCTGCACCACTAACACCTGTGCCACCAAACTTCGCCTGGATCCTCGCGCCAATCGACCGCGCCAAATCCCCATCGCCACCGACTCTGCGCCATAGCGTACTTAGCGTCCACACCGGGCGTCCGTATTCCCTGCCCTGATCTGCAGTCTGGACTAGGTAATAGTTCAAATGGTCTGGACTATTGCGAGCGCTGACCCAGACACGACACGATATTGCCGAGGAGCTGTATGCGTCACTGATCAGTGGCAGACCTCTGGGAGCTTTCGCACCGAAAGGCTCAAGCTGGCCATCTGAGCTACGATCGGCCATGGACAAGACGAAGTAGGACGCTAGGCCGAAGGAATACTGGGTCGAGAGCATCGCGGCAGCGACCCAGTCGGCAGGAATCGAGTGGATGCCAAGGCCCGAGAAAGGAAAGCTAACACACCGTCGAGTTGTGAGACTAGTAGGGCTCGCGACGGCGACGCCTCAGATCCTCGAGGCCCCGGTAGGCAGCCTCAAACGGGCGGCGCTAGTAGCGGAGGCGAACATGGAGCGAGCCAGTGCTGAAGGGCGCAAGAGAGCGAAGAGGCGCAAGATTGACTTTGGGGAAGAGACCCCCTTCCAAGGTGTGCCCAAATTAGTACAAGAGGAATTTGACAAGATGAAAGAGAAGTTGGCAGGGGTGGATGAATTGGCTCTCGACCACTACTCAATAGCGAGGATGTGGTTGATATTGAGTTTGGGGGACCCGAAATGCGACGTGATGTTGATGCTCACGTTGACAGTGTGCGCATCTTCGGCAACACCGCGGGTGCTATCGGATCAAAGCGGCTTCAGTGTGGCAGAAAGACCTCAGGACCCAGCAATATTGGCTGCGAACCTGGTGACGCGGATGATGTGGTTCCTACGGCCTGAGGAATTTTATGGGGCACGAAAGAGGAAAAGCCAAAGGGGCATCCAGTGCCGACAATGTCTAAGAAGATCGGTAAGTAAAATCGGAGAGAAATTTTCCGATTGTTGGAAGGTCGTATAAGCTTACGGTTCACGAGCAGAACGGCAAGGCGTCAACAACCTCATGCTGCAGGAGCTAGGGTGGATTGTTGTGCAGGGCAAGCGAGAGCGACCACGGAACAGTGATTATCGGTTACGAGGGGACGAGGAATTGCACAAGTGGCAGGGGGATCTCTTGTGGCTCAGGAAGTATCCTGAAAGGTTTATTGAATGCGTTTTCCGGAGCGAGGAGACGGTTTGGGTAGATCGATGTATATCGATCATTGTCGAGCGGTCACGAAGATGAGGGAATGATATTTTGCCGGTTCCGCTAGAAAAGGACCAGGTAATTAACTGACGGAAGAGAGGTTGATTGCGAACAGTAGTAAGTACTTGAAGGGAAAGGGCCAAATCCGGTTCGAATGACACAATTAGGCCATGGTAGACAAACAATAGTGAGTTCTTACGGAGATCCATATCGCCGACTTGTCACCGGTTGTCTGCCGCGCCGCCTGAACCTCACGGGGAGGGAAACAAAATACTTATGCCCGAGTCCCGCCTCCTTCCCTGTGGCTGTCGAGGATCACTGCCATTCTGCCGAGTGGTCTTCCTAACCCTACGAGAGCTCTTCTTCGGCATCTCTATCTTGCTCCGCCTCCTTTGCCTGTGCCCTTGTAAGGACGTAGCCCTGGTGGATCAATGCCCACGAGGAGTTTGTCGTGAAGTCATTCCCAGCCGACAACCGCTCATCAACACTAGGTTGGATAGTGTTAGCAAAGCGTCTAAGGAAGCATTGGACCTCTTGTACCCCGTACAGCCAATTTTGGTGCGATTGGTACCTCGTCCCCGACGAATAGCAACTGCACCGGAAAGCATGTGTATATCATTCCGCCGACACCTTTCCGTAGCCACCAAGTAGTGCTTCACCAAATAGTGCTTTGGAAGCACGTGATATATGACCGTCCTTTACCTAGGGGTTTGGGTTGTCTGATGTGAAGCAATTGGCTTCCGGTGCCAGCTGGCCCAAGGATCTGACCAACTAACCCACCGACACCGATCACCTAACCAACCAACTACAGCAACTCCCTATTCACGGGATGCAAAAATGTCCAGAAGAGGACATTTTTCTCGCTGCTGCCTGAATCCCTGATCATGATGGACAATTTGCCGACCACACAGGAGGAGGGGTATCTTGTGTACCGCGCAAACCCCTGTTTCTCTCAGCCAGCTGCCATTACCCCACACTCCCACCCCGTAGTTCGGTGCGTTCCCCAGCCCGGCACGCTCAACTTGGCCATGGCCATAAACGTTAACACCTCATCGCGCCGCAGGAAGATGGCGAGCAGGAGACGCCCTAGGCTGTGTTGGTTTGTTCGTCCGGGCCGGTCGTGGAAGTCAGCGATATCGCTATGGGCGCGGTTCCTTTTCACGGTTGCTTCACGGTTGCTTCACGGTTGCTTCACGGTTGCTTCACGGTTGCTTCACGGTTGCTTCACGGTTGCTTTCCAAGGTTGCTTTTTCCAGTTGCTTTTCACGGTTGCTTTTCACGGTCCACGTCGCAAGGCGCCTACATTAGTGGAATGACCGCGGGAGGAGAGAGCCGCCCGCGAACCCGAGTCGGTCCCCTGTGCCGCCTTGTCGCAGTGACAGTTGGAGCAAATGCAGAGATGTGATAGGTCGAGCGGCCCTGACAGAGTGATACCGAGATGAGCAACCTAGTCAGTCTAAATTTCTCTTGTCTCTTCTCTCGCCCCGCTCGTCAGCCGAACAACACTCCGTATCTCTTTCCCCTCTCTCTCGCTGTCTCCCCAAACAAGGCTATTGTAAAACTATGTAAGGACTTAATTCCCCCCCCCCCCCAAAACCGCACCTTCTTCACCAGCAAACCAGCTTACCCTCAATCATCCAGAAAACCTTTGATTAACTCACTTGTTACCATCTCTCCAACGAGCACCGAACCACGAGAATGGCCTCCGCAGACGCCATCGCCTTCAATCCCATGACTACCGCCGGCCTCGGAGGTCCTCTTGACAGAGCTGATCTGAATGTCTCCCGCCTCGAGTGAGTCCAACGCTGCCATCCCTACCAGCCTCCAGACCCTGTGCTGACTTGTTGTCCCCCGTCCCAGGTACAACGAGCTCCCCTACGTAAAGGAGCTGAAGTATCTCAATACCACGCACCGAGATCATCTCGTGGCCCTGCTCAAGATCATTGACGCCAACTCCATGGGCCAATGGTTTGGAATCCACTCTGCCCATCGCCATGAACGGCTTCCCGATGGCACGATTCGCTTTGAGGAANCTTTTCGGCCCCTTTTTAAGATCATTGACGCCAACTCCATGGGCCAATGGTTTGGAATCCACTCTGCCCATCGCCATGAACGGCTTCCCGATGGCACGATTCGCTTTGAGGAAGACACGGGCATCGATAAGCTCTCGTTGACCAAGGCCGCTCCGGTCGAGGGGGTCGACCTCAGCAACATGCACGCCACAGCCTTCAAGCTCATCGAGAACGAATTTGTTGCCGTTGAGTTCGCCAACGGTCCTTCGCCAGCTGACGGAAGCAAGATTCCTCCCACCTTCCTCGCCGAGATTGCCAATCATCTTGCCGAAAACAATCTTGCCCGTGAGCTGGCCCTCGAGGTCAAGGACTATGCCAAGCGCGATGCAGAGGGCCAAGGGCCCACAGCCGAGATCGAAGTCCAGTGGGGCAATACCCTACCCTTCACCGTCGTCGTGCCGGTCTCCGTCCTGGCTGATGCCACACACCTGGTCCCGACGGGCTGGAACGTCAATCCTACTGCCCCGGCCCGGGACGGCGACCCTCCCGCGGGCGAGCACTGGAACGAGGTTGTTTCGGGACCCAAGAAGGGGTCCCACACTGTCCATGTCGACAGCGTCGATCCCGTCACCCCCGAGGGGGTGTTCAAGCAGCTCGTCGAACAGGGCATCATCATCGGCGCCATGGCCTGATTATCCGTACCGATAGCGCCGGTCCCTTGAAGTGTGAGGTTTCGTCTCGGCGCATAGTTACACTCATCTCCCCTCTCTGAAGTCATGCTCTGTCATCTGGTGGGACGAGCACGTGGGATTACTAGTACCAACTGTTGTTATTCACTCCTTTCTCCCCTTTTATCCTCTTTGAATATTGTTTTATGTTGCGGCAACGCAGATTGCCCCCACTTGGCCAGCAGCTACAAGGCTGACTTGAACGAAGTGTGATCGATTCTGCCGCAATTGCTGGGCAAGTGCTTCTTATTAATATTCTCCGGCTCCGGGAAGAGAGGGGGGGGTTGCTCGGCCATTAGGATATTCATAGCCGTCTGGCAAATTATGGTGATCGATGAGGTGTTGCTGAAAATTGCGATCATACGGGCTAGTGCTCTTTGTGGTTGTTGTGTTTGCCGTTAAACACTCGTTTGTTTGTTTTCTAAGGGTTGTTGGTGTATGGTTAGGCTGTGCTCTGTCAGGCCCGCAGCGTTACGGGGAAGGAGGTTAGTAATACAAGGCCTCCTCTTTGTTTCGGGCGATAGAAAATTAACCCTATATGTGCGTGTTACTTCTTGTGTGATATTACCTATTCCAGACGAATCTATTACTTTAGAATCAGAAAGGATATAAACCCCCTAATTGATGAGAGCTATTAATTAGAGTAGCGTGCTATGTTTTTGGCCTAATGATCAATTTGACAGGAGCCAGAGCTCTATTCCTTGATGAACGCATTACGTCCGCCCGAACAGGGGAGTGTTCTATGCAACGGCTAAAACCTCTCCCCTCTTGAATCATGGGGTTGATATATGCGGCGTTCTTTGCCTGATACAAAAGTCGACCTACAGGCCACAAGGATAATAAATGTTAATTTGCGATGTCGATGTACCTCCCTGGGTCTCTTAAGGTAATGCTCGTGATAGGCTCATTAACTTACAACTTGCTCTCTCATTCAAAGAGAGCATTGCAGGGATATTAGTGATCGGCAGAGACACTTGGGTCAGTACATAAAGGTACGGATTAGTCAGGCAATTTTGAGACAGTTTAAGTTAGTCTTTCTGCTCAAGAAAGTACTATAAGGTATCAAGACTTTTCCACACGTACCAAACTAACATTTACTATCCTTGTGGCCTGTAGACATGCAACCCTCTAGCGCGTGCGGCCTTTGCTGTTAGTGTTTGGCTCTGATTACCTGAGCACCGATCTTAGCCGGCGCTCACGCGGTGGCCCGCAACTCATTCCACCGCCTCTTCCTCTTTCTTCATCTTCCAATAGCTCCTCCCACATAACCTCAACAAACTTAGCAGTACCCGATACCCGCAACAAGCTACGCATAATGAGCAGCAGCAGCGACTTGGGAACCTTAGAGAGGAGTGTTTTGGCACTCTCGGCGAAACAGATAAGGGACTTCTTTTCTAAGAACACCAGTGCGACGCAGGAAGAATGCAATCAACTCGCTCAACAAATTATCGGTCGGCCTGTCCACCCAACACCTGTGCAAGGCGTAACCAGCTACACTATTACGGCTGCTAACGACGCTGGGGACTCTGTCGTCCAGTTTCGTAATGGCGACAATGCCCTAGACATTGCCCTCTTCGCATGCATAGAACGAGTCTACTCGCCCTTCATGCCAAACCACCAGTTTTATGGTACACTGGGCGCGCTCCATGTCTACAAGATAGCCAATGTGGGCGGAAAATCAGTGTATTTTGCTCTGAAAGAGCTACAGAACAACCAGTGCGAGCTCTTACAACGAACCGTAGGAGACTTAGCTAGGTCTGTCGATACCCCCTGACGTCGAGGAAACCGCGCAGCTGACTTTGCCGACGCAGGTTCTTTGCCTCGGCGTGGCACAACCGCTCGGCGTGGGCCAACAGGCCGGCCTCGATGCCGCGCACGGATGGCAACGCGCTATACGCCGACTACTTGTCGAAGCTTAAGCAGCTCTCCAAGGGGCTGCCGAAACGCTTTCGCCCAACGGTGGATTACCTCATCTCCGAACTTCCAAGGCTCTTTGACGGCCACTGGCCGCTGGTGCCCCAGCACAGGGACTTCATAGAGAACAACATCCACGTGGACCCGGCGACGGGCAGCGTCACTGGCATCTGCGACTGGATGGACACCACCGATGGTCCGTTTGGAACGACGATCTGGTCACTCGACGCCATTCTCGGGACGAGGTCGGGATCAGGCCGGCGCCGATACTATCCCAACCACGACAATCTCCGAAATCGGTTCTGGGCCGAGTTTCGTTCCGCCATAGGGCCAAGCACGGCATCTGAAGAGTTCATGGCCGTCGTTGAAGTTGCGAGACAGGTTGGCCTCTTCCTGGACAACGGTTTTGTGTATACTAGCGAAACGACCTGGAGTCCCGTTGCCGAGGGAAGCTATGAACTCAATTACCTCGAGTCGATGAGCCTGGGTCTCTCACTACAATCCAACGACGGGCTCTCGTAGTGCCCGTTGAGGTTTCTCACCAAAACTCAAATTACACTAATAAAGACAGGGGGAAGAGCGTTGAAAACTTGACCAGTAGAGACCGTTGAACTTTTTAGAGGTCGCCGTGGATATACTACTGCTATCTTAGGGTCTTCAGGGTTTAAGCACCAGGGAGTCGGAAAGTGATGGAGGGACATGGACTAGGCGATTTTGGGGGCAGAAAGCCCAGATCATGACGACCACTATCCCACGCGAAACCGGTTCGGGACCTGGCTTAGATAGTCACATGTATATGTATTCCTCAGTGTAGTATGCACTCAATTCCCGCACTTGTCGCACGAGCTGTCCATACAGCGATGGTGAATCTGCAGTTCCAGCCGCAAGGCGCCGTTGACATGCTCCGCGAAACGACAGCAACAAGGGCATATCTTTGTACTAACCACGATTAGGGCCCTTTTCAACGGCTCTCTAGGAGCCGCCCTATAGAGCTCTGCAAGTCTCATCTTGTATCCAATGTCCTGATCTATCTGCTCCACCTCTTGCGCGAGTCGCTCGAGTTGATCACCGTCGAGCTCCTCGTTCGACATCTGGCTGCAGACCAAGGCCCTCTTATTTTCTTGTTCTGAAATGTCCCACTCAGTTTCTAGGAATAGGTGTTTCTGCACAAACCATGCGATGAGCTGCTTCTCAGCATGGCAGGCGTTGAACTGCCCTGGCACGCCTTGGTCGCAGCTGTGAGGCTCGAGCGTGAAGCCGAGGAGATTGCAAAGAGAGAAAACCTCGCCTGTCCAGTCTCTATTGGCGATTTGAATGCATTCGCTATCTGCGTGTGACCAGCCGCTCATTGCAGAAATATCTGCAAGTCCCCCGCCGCGGACCAGGCGAGCAACCGTCTTTCGTTTGTTTGGCACCCCGTAGTGGCTAGTCAAGGACATTGATAGCCCATCACTTCCGCAATGCTGGAAAGCGAAACTCTCCAGGTGGAGCAGACTAGGCTCTTCTGTAGCGTCTTTGAGGAGACGGACCATCTCTCGCCTATCCAGGTCGCTCGCGTACGTGTCTTCCTTGTAGACCGACCCGCCACGAGATCTCCTTCTCTCGGCGTTCTTCTGCGTCTGCTTTGCAAGATCAACGGCCCGTATCTCCTGGTTTTCTTCAATGCGCGTTCGGTTTTTGTCTGCACCGTGCTTCAGCAGCAGTTCAACGTTCTCTAGTCGGCCCCAGAGAGCGGCTTCCATCAAAGGGGTACAGCCGTCTAGATCAGCGGCATTAGCATCGGCACCCCTGGATAGAAGAAGCTCAACCATGTCAGGAGAGCTCTCACAGGCTGCTAGATGCAGTGCAGTCTTGCCTGATGTTTCGATGATAAGAGTGTTGCTCTCGACTTCCGCTCCGTCTCCATCCGCATCTTCCCAAGACTGTTCCTGGTGGTATTCCCAGGCCTCGACACCTTCAAGAAATATCTCTGCATCTGAGGATGTCTCTAGGTACTTTCCAACGTATGCAGCGTTGCCTTTTACCAGCTCCGAGACCACAAGAGTTATCTTCTCCACCGAAATGTCCTTGTGCACGAGCTCGGCCTCAGTGGCGTCCGTCCACTTAGGCTTCTTGTCGATAGCGTCACGTAGACGCTCCCCGAATGCCCTCTCTTCGTCATCTGACACATAATACTGCGGCAGACGAGCGCCGGCCGCAACGAACCGCATGTTGGACTTGTCGATCTCGTAGGCAACGTCAGGCCGACCCACAGGGAACTTGAACTCGTATTTCCGGTCCCGGAATCTCCTACTGCGAGGGAGGTTGCAATGAGCAACACGACTGTGGCCCCGGCTGTAGTCTCCATCAAACCCGTGATGATGAATGTTGTCGCAGAAAGGGCATAGGACGTATACGTCGTGGGCACCCCACCACTGCACCGGAGCGGCTTCCAACTTGATTGCCGTAGCCATCTCGTGCTGATGAGATGATGATGGGAACAAGCCGGTTCGCTGCGATTGGTTGCAGCACAAGAACGAGACATGCATTTTCAAGCCTGACTCCGAACTTTACGGTCCAGTTGTTCAGCCAGGAGGCCGGAGAGTGACCGTGTTCTAAGGCCACAGGGTTGGTGCAGTAGGTACGCGAGGCTAAACCCTTCTGCAGCCGGCCGACTTCTACTTTCGGGGCTCGATGTAACGTTGTCTGGCGATTGACCAGCTCACATCGCCGAGAAATACCAAAAGGCCATGGGGAAACACAGGGAGCGTAGGGCAGGAGTTGAGGAAGGCTATCCATATTGTTCGTTCTCGTGCCCTTCTGATGAATGGTCTATTCTCTCCAGCGCTGACTTCAATTCAAGTAAGCCAATGTGAAGGAATGGTCACGTGATTCGCAACGTTTTGAACAGTGTCATTTTATGAATTTTATGTAAAATAGCTTTCAGTCAGAGTTTTCCTTAGGAGATCTCTTTCTCTCCTTGTAAACAATCATTTTGCCCAAGTCGCACTCGACCACGTTCGTGCCCTTGCACCGTCACACATCGCTCGAATACCTATTGGCCAGTTTCCAAGCTCTCAGGGGAAAGAGAAAACAACCTCGGTCCATTGCCGTTTTCGGATTTGCAAACCCTGTCAAAGGCTTAAAAACGGCTTGCTTGACCAGCTGCACTCCGTACACAGGGGCTTAATGGCGGGCAGCTGAGACTGATAAATGCAGGCGAGCAACTCGGAACGAGGGACCTGAATGGGCCAATCATTGGCTGTCGTAGGTTTCCTCAGTTGTGAGGTGACACGCTTGCCCCGCACACCATGTTCAGCATCAAGTCGTCGTTGGGCAGACCGGCCTGCTCCGCGGAGATCGGCGAGACCCGACCAGATGACCTGTAATATCGATTCGCCCTCAAAGAAGAAAACCTGCTGCTGCATTGCAGGTGTTGGCTGCACCGAGCTTCCTGTCTCGCCTCATTATGAATACCGATGAGTCGCTTCGTGTACTGCGGCAGCGAAGGCGGATAGAACCGGCAAGATGCGGCATTTTCTCAACTCAATGCCCAATTGTCATTGAACCATTGCCGCCTGAAACACAGCCTGCGCCAAAGCAGTCATGCACCTTGCCAGCTGTATTGTACATTGCCCTTGTCGAGCTGGGGTGGCTAGCTGCAAGTTTGCAGGGGCATCTCATCAACTGCCGTACGTTCGAAGGGGGCCCGAGCGTTGATCATTGACCAAATGACCCTCTGTGGCATTTGAGTCCGGTAGGGAACGTCATTCCGTCGTTGCAGCCTGACGGTTCTTGGCATTGTGGTTCGCCATTCCAGACCATTCTCGCAAGTAGGACTTTGATGGCAACAGCGCGTCCGCGATTACTCCATTAAACGGGTAGAGCGCAGAGATTAGGAATCCTTGATGCGACAAACTGGATGTGAAACCGGCTACACGACCCCAAAGTATGGACCGCGTTTCATATCCACACGCACCTAGTGGTGATATGTGACAATGTAGAGTACCTCCGGAAACTAACCTCCAAGCAGGCCTCTCAAAGAAGTGAATGCGCACGCCATCAGCGAAATGCCGAATAGGAAAACTAGGGCTTTGCCAGTAGGCAAGGTGCGTAGCCAAGCGTAGCTTTAGGGTGTCTGAAGTCTCACCTTCCCAAAAGAAATAAACTCAATATTATATCACACTCACGTCATTGGAATGACCTTTGCCTTTGAGGCTTTCCGAGCTTGCCGATAGCTTTTGTGTGAGCCGCTGACCCCTATGTTAAAACAAGCAGAGTCTTTAGCTATAACAGACCTGGTGTTTATGATTCCACTCCGGGTCCCTTTGTCAATGCCTTTATATGTCGGAGTGCCCCTTCTATCATCCTTCTACCTATGGCGACGGGCTTTTATTATTTAGTTCCTAGCATACTCCAGCTCTTACCGAGCACTCACAAATATGTCCATCGACCAAGTTGACAAGCAGGGAGAGGCCGCACCCCATCTTCGGGATAGCGAACCAGACAGTATAGGCAAAAACATGGACAGCAGGCCAGAGCACTCGTCAGAAATTTGCGCTTTCTCTTGAAGACCGTTAGCTGACAATGTAGTAGACCTTACGCCAGCCAAGTCTGTGCGGTATACTTCCAGGGGAATGGACCCCTCCATATCCCTCATGCACTCCTACACCAGAGCGCCGAGCTTGCTTCCCGAGACGTCGCAACAGGCTGTTGCTCTTCGTCATTCCGCGAGCTTCACTTGAACGATATTGCCTACGACACCGGCCATGTCCTTATCCACTTTCTGGCCACCGGCAGATATCAATGCCTGAAGCCACAGGGAGATAATAGTACCAAGAGGTATACATCCGAGTTTACAACTGCGCTTCGCGTGTACGCCGCAGCTCAATCCTTTCAATTGCCCTCTCTTCGTGATCTGGCAAGAAGAGAGATGATCGATCTCGGCGACAGGTTGAGCTTACCTTCCTTGATTAATATCATGGAAGAGTCAAACCTGTCAATGGGCACTCTGCCGGGAATAGCCGCGTATGTTGAGTCGCGCATTCTTGCCTTTGCGGAGAATATTACCTGTCCAACTTCAGAAAAGATACTCGCTGAGATTGGAACCCCTAATACGCTCAGCATGGTTCTCTTGAAGATTATTCTGTTGCTCCAAACTTCAGAACTATCTCCACGCGATGGATCACTTCGGAAGGAGGAACTGGTAGAGATTCTCCGAGGCCTCACCGCTACCGGACCGATAGCAAAAGGCAAGGCTTCGGATGTGGACCGAGCTATGAAGGAAGCCGAGGAGCAAGCAGCTAAGAGGGCCGAAGAAAAAGCTGCTAAGGAAGCGGAAGAGGCTGCAGCTGCCGCTGTCGCCGTGGCGCAAAGCATTGCCAAGGCTCAGGCTGCTGAAGCTGAAGCTGAAGCGGCCCGTGAAATGGAGGAAATTGCTTCATTATTGGAAAAAAAGGCAAAAAGGCAAGGCACACTACTCACAAAGGACCGAAAGAGACTTTCCACGCTCGAGCATAATGCCGCAAAGAGAGCTGAAGCTCGAGCTGCTCGTATAATTGCAAACGCAGAGACTGCGCACGCATTCAGTGCCCCCGCCACGGACAAGGTCGGTCCGTCTGAGCCATCATTTACATTTTCCATACCAGATGGTAAGCAGCATAGCATTTGACTACATCAAACTCAGTCAGTCAGCTAATAGTGGAGATCATCACAGATGACAACGACTCAGTGAAGGCGTCTGCTGACAGGAACATATTGGATCCCGACCAGCCCCAGGCCGAGGATGGAGATGGAAGCTGCCCTGAGCCGGCACCCCCGGAAAGCCCCTCACCAAACGACAACGGCTGGCGATATATCCGAACCCCCCCACCGCCGGCATCCGACGAATCCGACCTGACAGGATGAGTCTCAGGTCATGCAGCTTTTCATGAGGGAAATTCTGGTCGCTTCGGGCTCCATTAAGCCTCTCTGTACGCAAATACTGATTAACTAGATGGCTTTATTGAGGTCGGAAATCTAGATCCTTCGACAGGAGAATGAGATACTTAGTCGATGTCGACGGAGGGAAAAGAAACGTTGGCGAGACGGAGGGAGTCTAACTCTAGGCGAAGGGCAAGATTTGCATAGTCAGCAAGAGGTAAATGTGCAGTTGGAAGGAGAAAGCCGTCGAATTGGTGGTCGGAATCGAGTGCCAGAACGGAAGGAACGGCGATGTGATGTCTGCGGAAAGATAGGGCATAATGCACGAAGATGTTCGATTGAAGTAGCAGTGTCTCGAGAATAGGTTGTCAATTGACTTGAGTTGATTTACCCGTTGGCTCATGTGGGGCTATCGCCCCAGGCGAGCCAACCTAGCAAGCTAGGTTGGCCCGAAAACTGCGGGACAGCCCCTCACCGTGACGCGTCCGAATTTACATGCATTTCATACCTAAAAACACCAAAAAGAGCGACACAAGACAGTGCAATCCAGTGCATTCGCGTCCATCTTCATCATGAGTGCCGCAAATAACCTCAAGGCCGCGAGGGAAGTGATCGCATCACGTGCTAGATTCGCCAACCGGCCACATCGCGTTGCTGCCGGCGTCACCAAGCCAATCTGTCGCATAACATTCGTGTGACCGGATGTAACTATCCGGTTTCACATCTGGCCTGTCGCATAATCCTAACGACATGAGCTTAAATAGCTNCATTCGTGTGACCGGATGTAACTATCCGGTTTCACATCTGGCCTGTCGCATAATCCTAACGACATGAGCTTAAATAGCTGTGCCCGAACGCATGGCTGTTCGATTTCTTTTGTTCTTTAGATAATTCTCATCAATTTACTGATGCCATCTCTGATCCCTTTGGAGCCAATTGTCTGACACAATCTCTGTCAGGGCCGCCACGGTTAAGCACAAGGCTTCTTCTTCTTCTGCAGTTGATCGCCTCATCAAGAAGCTCGAGAACCCTGATTCCGTGAGGCCGCCGGGCCGCCCGCGCCTCCTGACGAGCGAGGAACAAGATGCCATCGTCGCCTTCGTCACCTGGATGGAAAAAGCCGGCTTTCCTGCCTCCAAGGCTCAGATTGAGGACGCCGCCAACACCCTTCGCCGCCGTAGGGACCCAGAAGCGAAGCCTGTGGGCAAGTCATGGTACGCAACCTTCCGTGAGGATCATCCGGAGCTCCAGAAGACCTTCCTGAAGGCCGTCGACAAGTCTCGTGAGTCTTGGGAAGCAGGCGGCATCACCGACCTAAAGGAATGGTTTAAACGACTTACTGAGGCCATCAGGAGATTCAATATCCATGCCTCTGAATGCTGGAATGCCGACCAGGCCGGGATCCGAGTTGGCTGCTTGCGTGAGCGGATACAGTGCCTCGTCGTCCGCACAAGGAAGAAGACACGTACCCAGGTGCTCGACCCGTCAAACCGCGAGACCTGCTCTCTTGTCGGTACGGGAAACGCGGTGGGCGACACGGTGCCACCGTGGGCCATCTTCAAGACGTTCCCTACACTAGATTACGCCTATGTCGATGCCGATCCGCAGATGCGCTTTGCCAAGTCAGAGACTGCCTTCTCTAACGGCGAGATTACCTTCGAGTGGGCGCAGGGGTTCAACCGACACAGCTGGGAGAAGTCTGCGAGGGTGCAGAGCCGCGGGAAGGCTTTCGTAGAGTGGTTTGGTTGCGATGAATTCCTTCGTGATCCCATAAGGCAGTATGTTCAATACGATATTCCTCCTACTTCTCATGATCCAGGTGAAGAGATCTGGCGACTTCTTATCCTCGACGGATTCACGGGACACGGCCTCTTTCCCTTCCGCGAGTATTGCCTCAAATTCCAGATTCTCGTGATTCCTTTGCCTCCTCATTCTACGCATTTTCTTCAGCCGATGGATGTAGGAGTCTTCCAGCCGATGAAGAACACACATCAGAAGATTCTCCGCCGAGCTTTGCGCAAAGGCAACATCACCTTCTCGCGCCTTGACTTCGTGAAAGGACTACAGGCAAGTCAGTCAGTATCTGACGGGAAGACCTGCTAATTGAGGCGTGACTTCAGGAGATAATCGATGAAGGATTCACCAGAAAGAATATCATATCAGGGTTCGAGAAATCTGGCATCTTTCCCCCCTAACCCCGACCCCGCGGTGGCCTTCCTCCTCAGGCAGCAGATGAAGGCAAAGAAAGCAGTCAACCCTGCCTTTGCTTCCCTTCTTCCGTCAGATACACGTTTCCAACGCGCCTCTGATACCGCAAAACGCGTCACAGAGGAGTATCTCGATATCTTTTCCTCCCCAACGCGTGCGGGGCTGCAGGAAGTCCGCAAGGTCGTCATAGAAGCCGTTCTTCTCGAGGAGACAGTAACTATGTATGTGGATGACCGGCGAAGTCGCATCGAGAAGAGATACAACCAGATGAAGAGGGGAAAGAGGGCCAAGCCCGTCCGTGACTTCACTCACAGCGTCAGTCTGCAGGACCTCCGTGACCAGCAAGCAGAAGTCATCGCCGCAGACTGTGAGAAGGAGAATCGGCGGCAGATTCGCTCTGTGCGCTCCGTACTCCTCAGGGAGATCGAGAGGCTCAAGGAAGAGTGGCGAGATAACAAGGAAGTCGTCGTTGACGGCGTGAAGAAGAAGCTACAGTTCAAGAAGTGGCTTAAACACACAGGGAAGGATAAGGACTATCTATCTATGGATACACAACGTTCTCAGATGACTCAACTTCTCAATGAAAAGACTGACGGGTTCATAATAGATACAGAGTTGCCGCAAGAAGTCAGAGACTCGATCCGTGAAGCAACGCACGCCGCGAAGCCCCTCAGCGCGATGGACTGGACCGCCCTCCCCGGCAGCGACGATACGGTCACCTTCAACCTCGAGCCGCCACGGCAGGCCGAAGAAGATGATGAAGACGATGAAGAAGAAGAAGAAGACCTTCCCTTGATCGAGATCACTACTATTCACGAAGAGCGAGCAACCCCCCGTTGGCAGCGATCTTCGCCGCCGATGACCCCCTCATGCGAGTCATCGCCCCCGCCGGAAGAGGCTTCAACGCCGTGCCCTTCACGACCTCAACCACACACTTCAGCATTGGATCAGATCCTTGAGATAATCAGGAGGGAAAGAGAGGTTCAATCAGCCAGTCTGCCGCGTTCAATTGACGTTGATACACCTTAAAATACGTGAGGAGCCGTCCCTCAAGGCGGCAGGGCCTGGGTGCCGCAACAGCGGCCTCTATAGCTCAATCTTAGTCTTCAGGAACGTCATTCCCTTCAGCATCGCAAAAGGCATCACTTCTGCTTCTCTTGGGGCTTCAAATATCACTTTGGACGCCTTGTGAACATCAAAAGATCGGAAAGGGCGCAAATCACGGCTAAAATCGGGCTTCTCCGATGTCCCGGGGTTTTCGGCCTGTCCCGCAGTTTTCGGGCCAACCTAGCTTGCTAGGTTGGCTCGCCTGGGGCGATAGCCCCACATGAGCCAACGGGTACGTTCAATCTTGTGCATGTTTTTCATAAATCAGTCGAGGCATCACAAGTGGATACTCGCAGGGATGCTTCCGGCTTAAACTGGCTTCCATTGGGTTATGAGAGGAACGGCAGGGGTACCGTCCGGATTAAACAGCTCTGGTTGGCTGCTGCCAGACAGGGGAAAAGAGCTCGGTCTACCAGCGACCTACCCTGTACGAGTTCATTCCTCGTCTTTATGGCCGATAAAGATCTCCTCGAATAGATAAAAATCAGTTTCTTGATGAAATATAACTCAGCAAACTTTTCTCTATCATCTGATGTACTTTTACTCTGTGTATCGTTGTGGTGGAGGTTTGGTGCGTCAAAATGTCTCTTCTGGCCCTTTCGTAACGCAAAGGTCAACCCGGACCCCTCAGACCATCATAGATTATGACCTATGACCTATATTTAATTCGGTCATTCGGCATGGCAGGAAGATTAATAACACGGCTTGCGAGTCATTATTTATCTCTTAGCCTTGGTATTATTTGCTTGAGCGTTTGAATTTGACTCGGACGCCATAGTTTGATGATATTGTTTCTATTTGTCTAGCATCCCTCCCGCTCTCTGGCCCTCGAACCGTTTCATTTAATTCCCAACTCCTCTAAGTAGAGAAAGGAGCCTTCTGACTTCTCCCATTGTCGTCTTGTCCTTTTGTCCTAGCCACATGCTCCCTTCCTGTTCTATGTGTTCCAATACTCTCCTCCATGCCGTCGACTGGCACGTCCGTCTGTCCAGGCGGTCATCTGGCCGCTGTCCGCCCTCCTGGTTGACCCACTCATTGTTCATCATGTTGAGGTCCCGGGCTATCTCTTCACCCCATGCTTCGCGGCCAGGTCTTCCGGTTCGCCACCCTGTGAATGCGCTATCAAGGATAAGGACTTTGCTGTAGTGCCCGATAGCCTCCACGCGATCGCTAATGCTCACGTCTGGCGGTAGCATATTCATGCTGATCGTTCCCCTACTAATGAAGTCTTCCTCGTCCTCGCCCGAGATTGACGACCGTACCAAAACGGCGGTCCACCAGAGTAACGGGTTCTTTCGCGCCACAACGCTATCATCCCTGAGTAGGCTGGTAAGAAACCCCTGAATCAAGACCTCTAGATCTTCGTCGGCTAGAAGGTAGATCGAGGCGTCCAATCTTGCGGCCAGGTTGATTTCCATGATATCTTTTTTCTGCTTTTCGTCCAGTTCCAGGCCCATTTCCTCTAGACTCCCTACATCTTGGCCGATCGACCATACGAGGAAGCATATCAGGCTGGTCCATATCGACTGATACCTTCTCCTCTTGTCCAAGTCCCAGATAGCTGCAAGCGACTCGAACGGTGAGGCATCAGGCCCTTCTGCCGCCTTGTTGATCGTCTGTCGTGCCGCCACAGGCCAGCGCTCAGACAACCCTTCAAGGCCGTCCACTCGTTCCCAAAATGCCTGCTTGATCCTTTCACGTTGTTTGGCGCCCAGACCCTGGATAAATCGACGAGATACACCAGACTTTACGATTCTTGTCTTTGTGGCCTTGAGGAACTGCTCCCAGTTTTGGACGATCGTGTCCCACACGTCCTGGTCCTGCCCTGGCGCAAGAAATCCAATCGATCGAAGCCACTCTTCACAAATCGGTCGTTCTTCGTCTCTGATGGGTAACACATCGTCGGCGACGCTTAGAAATCTCTGTGTCGGTCGGGCTGCGGCCATGATGTCGAGCTGTACTTCTTGTTCGGCAATACGCACGCACACACAATTGTTGTCGTGTATGTAGAGCAGAGCTGTTGTCGCGATGCGGCTCGATATGTTCAAGATAATAGGGTTACGGTTATATGAGTGGGAAATGGAGCGCTGGTAGGGACTGATGGAGATTTAAGTAGCCCAAAACTGCGCAGTCGGCCAAAATTAGCTTAGCATGGCCTACCTACCCTTGTTGTGTTCAAAAAAGTAAAAAGGAGGAACCCCTCGGCGCTAAACAAATGGCGAATGGCTGACCCCTGAAACCCTGGGCTTAGGACGCTCCACAGTTCGATGACTAGCCCCAGCATGTCCTCCATCTTCCCACCATGTGCGCATTTGCGACGACCAGAGTGTCTACCGACATCATATTGGATAGGGTGGTCGAAATGAGAATCCATCTTCCTACCCTCTGTTTATCTCGCTTTTCGTCCGCCGACTACTGGATGGGGCACGCGGAGGTGATTCAGACGATCTACAAACAGACGTAATATGTCTACTGATCCATCATCATCGCGGCTACTATCATGCCACCCACACCCCGTCTTCGCTTCCAAACACCAAGGATATGAATCTTTTCCGCATTATTCATGACAGAAACCAAGCGCTTACGGTCATCGTAGAGCTCCTCCATCGATTTGAGCTTCAACTCTGTTGTTCGCGGTATCCGACGACGAGTACCGGTCTTCGAATTGTATTCCACCCAGCCGAGCTTGAGCAACCCACGATTGTTGAAGCCTCTATTTTCTACAGCATGACAAAATACAGGAAAATGATCAGCCTACCAAGTATTCAAGTCGGGAACGCGCCCCATTCCCGCTTCTGCGCCAATCACCTGTCCCCAACCATCCTTGTCTACTACCACCTCGGGAACGGGGCCCGTTCCCAAAATCCAGCTCATTTCCCCAAATTATCAGGGATCATCTGGGAATGGGGCCCGTTTTCC
>WESZ01000262.1:8680-27962 GCA_011033785.1 Fusarium cf. falciforme
GGTCCCGCTCACTCGCACCGAGTGAGCGGAATACGTTGATCCGTGCCGTGTGGCGACACGCATTCGATCGCGGCATGGGCCGTGACACACGCGTTCAATTCATCTCCCCAATTCGACAGGTCTCGATATGGCCTCGCTGATTGCGTAATGGATTTTGGTCTCATCCCCGAAGAGCACTCTAATGACTTACTCTTCGTTGTTTGTGCTCGTTGTGGGGAGGAGAGACCGGAGAGTGCCTTCAGAGCAAAGAGGCAGTCTGCTAGGCAAACTAAGCAATGCATAGACTGCCGTAACCAGCGCGTTTCTCATGTAAGCTCTGCCTTCCTCGGCTATAAGACTCTTAACCCTCACCAAATGAAGCATTCTAGATCCAAAGTCGTGCTCCAGACGCTGCGGAACATTGCGCTTCGTCCATCCTCACCTGGCAGACCTGCCACGAAGAGAACCGAAGGAGATGCTGGCCTATCGCCTCCCAACGAGAGATCCGGAACCCAGCCTACATCGCCAGAGAAGCTACGGCAACTTCATCCAGCTAGGAGTTTATTCGGAGAGTCAATTAGCCAGCCGCACGTAGTGCTAGGGACGCCAATTCCACCAACCCAACAAAGCTCGCGGCTCTTCCGGGCTCTAGCTCCGTCACCGCCTGTGCAGCCAACGACCCATCCACTCGTCTCACATTCTGATCCATCTACTCTTCGAAGCAGCACACCTGGTATGGATTACTCTTACTTGGCCACCAGGTTCCACAAGGGGGGGAAGGACTCGCAATAAGATTCCTCGAAGGCTGGGGCGAGGGCCAAGCTGGCCGTTATCCAGCGCGACCATCGTTCACGACGCCGTGCAGGGGAGACTGTGACAGCTCGTTGGCCTCTGCAATGGCGCTCGCGGTACAGTTTACGACATCGGCTGGGCACCGGGGGCTGACCCCATCCAAGACCCTCCCTGGGTTATCATGATGGAGTTTGACAAATACAACGGACCGGTGTTCCTGACCACCCCTGATGGCAGGAGGATTGTGCCGATTCTCCCCGTAGAGAGGGACTTCCTCATCGGAGCTACTCTCTGCACTCGCACCCAGGTCCCCCTGATCGTATACTACGCTATTACCGTTCACAAGTCACAAAGCATCACAGAAGATATGATCGTTACCGATCTCTCCTGTCGGGACTTTCAGACTGGTTTAAGCTACGTGGCTGTCTCTCGAGTGAGAACGCTCGATGGTCTGATGTTGGATGCGCCATTTGATCGGAATCACCTGGTCTATGAGTCTCTCCCGGATGGCATGAAGATGAAGATGAGGGATCAGGAGCCTAGGAAACGGCAGGTGCTCGCACGGAATCCGTACATGTCACATAATACCAAGAATGGCCATGGCAATGGACCAGTACGTAGATAATGCAGTGTCGCATATCAGCCGTACCCCACTACAGCGGCTGCCTGCAGGCAACTGCTACTGCCTAAACAGGCAATGTTTTCATTTGTGTATAAAGAGCAACGCGACTCACTGAAACCAGTCATTGAGTTCTTGCTCCTTAGATAATTCTCATCAATTGACTGGTGCCAACAATGATCCCTGTGGAGCCAATAGTCTGACATGCAGTAGTAGTAATAGCTTCCCGGCCCGCGGACACACAGCCTTCGGCTGAGGCTACCCCATGCACCCCATCGCCGCTCCAATGTGCATGGGGTGACGTAGTATTTTACGTTATCCACCCTCTTTACTCTAATTTCAATCCGAGGTTTCTTTCCAACGATCTTTACGAGCTCGTGTCATCGAACGGCTAGTCGAGTATAGCCCCCTTCCAATATGGAACTTGAAGATCTCTTTTACTACGATCCTTCTTGGCGTATCATTGTTTGCAAACAGTGTGGCATTGTACCGCAAACCAACATCGCCCAGCATGTCCGACAGCACCACAATGCGATGCGTACCTTCAAGGTTGCTGCTATCAAGCTATTGGAGCGAAGTTTTGACCATCTACCTCATATACGAGACGCGGATGAGATATTCAGGAGGGTGCGACCACTGCCAATCGCCCTTCCGATTCAGTTCCTTAGTGTTTTCCACGATGGAATTTGCTGTCTACTTTGTCAAGACGACAGAGACCGGTATGTCTGCCGAGGTCGCACAGCAATAGAAGATCATCTCAAAAAAGTTCATAAGCAACCATTACGCCAACCGGGGCGCCGACGAAGGGGAGAGGTTGGAGGGATCAAGGGTTTAGCCCATGCCGGTCTGGTCCGGACTCCAGTCTCTTGTCAAACCATAGTAACCAATGACTAAATCAACTCTAGTAGAGTTGATCTTATTGACCTACTTAAGTCTAGTAGAGTTGATCACTGCCAGAGTGCAGAGTTGATTTTACATTATTCCACATAAAGGAACGGTAGTTCAGATATGAATATGGTTTTACTGCCGAACGCGCCGTGTCCAGTCGCGTGAAGTGCTATCAAATATAACGTTGCTATGTAATTATTGATCAAAGTATAATCTTTTTTTGAATCATACTATCAGCAACCAAATCATCATGACGATCACTATGTATGTCAGGTTTGTGGGTTCGCCTCTGTAATCGACGCGATTGATACTCACCTGAAAACACGATATCGCAATATAAAGCCAGGGTATCGGCAGAGTCTGGTGGGCCAAGTCCTATGCACTGTAATGGGAATGGGTTTTACACGTATTTTACACTTTTTGGTGTAAATACATAATCTATGAGATTGTCTGCTCAGCCAACGTTGATCGAGGCTAACGGAAATGACGAGAATGCGTCACCCTCTCCTAGTTAAGCAACACAACTTGTGAAGAAGGAGGAGATAGCGTAAGTGCAACCACTCAGGAAGCCATATAAACTATCAACTCTGATGTGCACACTATCACCACAACATTAGAGAGGGACATAGCAAATACATAGGATTTATTTAACATCTTGAGCTATGGAATGCACCTAAGCTGTTCTCAGAATTGGTTCATGTAGTACAGGCTGTCTCAGCCAATTGGTGAGGCGTGTATCTCACGGCCGGGATCCGTTTGGGTTCGTGGGGTGGCCTTGGATAATGAACTCTTCGGGCCAGAACTTGAGCTCGACACTACTGCCGGAGACCTCCACCACATTGTGCAAGCGAACTGATTCGGGCGGGTTGCTCTGGATGAGCAGGATGCCGTCATCGCGCGACTGAGAGTCTTCTTGAAGCCAGCGGTTAAAGCCATCAAATTGTTCAGGTCCGCCAGACTCGAGGTATTTTTCTAGACGGCGGTAGAGCTTCGGCCATAAGACCGCCTTCCTCAGGTTTGCCAAGGTCGGCGTCTCAAGGATGAGCGGATCTCCTGGGAAACCCTTTGATCGTAACCACACGCCCTTCTTTGCCACGCGGGCAGCTGTCGACTTGATGGCCAAATGTTCGCGCAGGTTCTCCGGAAGAGTGTCGTAGAACGCTGGGAAGACGTATCCCTCAGAGAGCAGGGCGGTATTAACTGATTCATCTACCAGGTTCCTGTCCAGGGAGATGACAGAGCCATCCGAGCCGTGCACGCTACCATCGCCTTCGTAGATGAAGCCAACTAGCCGGGTCCCAAAGCTGTCAAAACCATTGGACAATACATGCCCACTGATTTCTTGGTCACCAGAATTGATGATGAACGGGGGATTGCCAGAAAACCTCACATCTGTAAACCCGAGCCTGCGCAACAGCTCGTCACGAGCGGCTGTGGCGCCCGTCAACTCCTGGCTTTTTTCCAGGGCGTCGACCGCTTCCAACCGAATATTGACACCTTCATTCATGATAATGCTACCATGGGATCCTCGTCGCAACTCTTCAACGAGATCGACGTTGTCAGGCTTGAACCTGATCGTATCGCCATCTGGCTGCAGGCCGTTTCGGACAACGAACTTTCCGTGCAGAAGCTTGAACATCTTAGACTTGTTCTTCGAAGAGAATCCTTAGTTGCAAAGAAATTTTGTTTCAGAGTCGTAAATGTTGATCTCTGCATTCTCTGGTTGTATGCGATTACGGAAATTATGAGGCCGTGCAGAGGCCACATATATACTTGACGAGTACCATTTGACCGCACATCGCCGGGACAAGATTTCTGTAATAATGTCCCCTAAAGCTATCGTTCAGCCTTATTGATTTCTAGGCAACAACGCCAATTTCCGTTTCATGCGCCAAAAATACATCCGTAAGTTCAGCTTCAGGTGATTGGAATGTGAGGCTTATGTCTATTACGCTGAGCGGAAGGCCTAGATGAGTCTAGACCACCTTGCAGAATGCAGCTAGGAGCGTATAAACCAAAACGCCATTAAGCCTAAGCACTAATTGTATTATACACATTCTCAAGCATGTGTTAGGGATCTCCGGAAACAATGCCTAAATGACATATGAACCCCGTAGCTAAATGACGAGAAACGCCTTCTCTCCTTCCACTGGCTGCTACACCGTGTGGCTTAAGAAATCTTCAGCCACCAGGCCTAGAACGTCCCAATAACCAACACCAGATCAGCTGGCGCTCTATGTAAGACCCCGCTATCCTCAGGCGCTGTTCTTTTCAGAGACTCTTGGGTGATTTTGACATTGCGTCTTTGCAAGTCTGGCATCACATGTCACTGCTCAGCAACACCTGCTGGCGGCTTGCATGGTAGATTGCAACTTGGTGTCCAAGGTGATCGAAGCTACCCACAGCAGCCAGAAGGGATTATTTTGAATAAGGCTATTATAATACAGAGCGTTAGGCATGATGCTGCTGTTGTGTAATATGACTGTGTTTGTTTTCACTATTGAGTTACTGTAACCCACCCTTTAAGCATTAAGAAGAGAAACAGAGGAATGCTAGATAAGGTATCAAAAGTCTATGTCCACCCAGACATTGCGCCACAATGGTGGCCATAGACTTTTGGTAGCTGACTGTACCCGGATTTTTCGAGACGTCCAGTCACAGAAGATAGTGTGGCTGTTCCGGGATATGCGGTATGGGCTTGGGTTTCATCGTGGGGGAACATATTTATCATGGCTGCCTGTTGATCGAGCAAACTATAGTCTAACTCTGAAACTCTAATCGATGTGCCCCAAAGGTAAATGCCGTATGTTAACATACCTCATGTGTTCTGTTACTTGAAACATGCGGCATGATCGGAACTTCCCACTCCCAAACCATCACAAGTGCCGTCACATGTCAGCAACATCCATTTGTGGCGCAGTATACCTACCAATCAGATAAACAGAACCTGCGTTTAATTCTGAAGATACGAACATCGGTTCAAGTTCACAATTCAAAGGCAGTACAATTGAAGTTGGAGCGTCTAATGTACTCCTTGCAGATGGTTGAAGCCACGGGCAAGCCATAAAACAAGAAGTCTCTTTGTGGTTGGGTAATATGAAGCGGAGGGCAAGGCATGTCACCGTTCAGAGTGACGCTTCCCTGACTTATGGCAAACCTTACTATTTCTGGTCAAGAGATAACATGTGAATAAAAACAATAGTCTGGGCTGCGCCGCAACCCCCTACTATACTTTACCCGACTCAAACTAGACGCTAAATCTAGAATGAATCTACTAAATATAAAATTTAAGCATACAATAGGGTATTTTAATTCATCTTACTTATTTATTAATAGGCTTTTGTTCCTCATTGTTGGTATATTCGCTTGCAAGTTGTTGACCTTACCGTCGACTCAAAGTGTTGCAGCCAATCAGAATTTAGCGGTCAAGATGTGGCCGTTTTCGGAAAGGGTGGGTCTGACATTCAGCCAATCGTGAATTTCACGGTCACAATCCATCCATTTTCAGAGGCGTAGAGCTGCTAACCCACATAGAGCCTAGCGCATCATTCCGAAAAGCTAAGCCGAAAGGGAGGGAGACTTGTTAATTGCTCGTCAGATTAGGTTTCTTGTTGGCCGCTTTATTGAGTGTGATGGAATACGAACCCGGCCGGATTTATATTCTGCTCTATGTGTTGTGAGAGAGGAGATATTTGTATTATAGGTATGCCGACTGTAGCCAATCCAGCCCGCCAATAAAAGAGTATTCTTAAGCTGGGGTAGCGATTAGTATACGCTGCTATAGCAACCCGCAAAAGCAATAAAATAATAGGAATTTCAAGAAGCAATCTACAGCATCAACATCAAGTAATTTCCAACACCCAATACTTCAACATCTCCTAGAGTTAATATGGAGAGACCAACGAAGCGTGGACAGCCACGCAAACATGCAGCAGCCCAGGACAAAGCGACAGCAGATACTCAACGCAAACGGGAAAAGCGGCAGAGAGTAGCAGCTAGAGAGAGGGGCTTGCCATACAGCAATTTCTACAACTTGCACCTTCCTTCTATTATGCCTCCAGTTTCCTTGTCACGGATGCTATACTAGACAGGCAACAACTGTCCAACCCTTGGAAGCAATGCCTCCATAACCTTTCGGGACCTGCTCATTCGAAATTTAAACAACTTCCGTCCCCGCATAGTCTTACTGCAGCATAATAAATGTCTGCGATGCCCATACAAAACATTCGTCTCACCAGCTCGCCAAAGCCACGATACTTGCCACACTCGTTATATAGATCCATCTTGAAGACATCGTCAATACGCAACCTCCTGGCTTCGGTAAGCCTCCCTTCCCCTCTCAAGTTCTGATACCCGAAATCGTGCCGTCTGCAGCTTGGTATAAAGTTGAAACCAGCAGGCATATCCGGGGACCAGGAGCATTCATTAGATGACCAGTCGAGGCAGGGGGGGTTTCGGGCGTCCCGAGCGCGGCTAAAGGTGTCCAGATCGACTTCAAAGAGCAGTCTATCGACTTCAGCGGCTGTACATCTGTCTTGCCGTGCGATGTTGTAAGATGAAGACTCATCTGCAGCTGGAACAGCGGCTGAGACTGCAGAAAATGTGACAAAAAGCCAGAAAGATAGCTTCATTTTGAAACGTAGTATAATGCTCTCGTCCGAAGGCAGACACGGGGGTTTGGTTCTCGATGGCCAAATGATGAGACCAGGAGGTGGCATTCATCGCCAGACATCAGTCATATATTTGGTAGCATAACTGCCGAAGTCTCTCAACTTCGCCGATCAACGTCAGCAACTCGTCAGGAATGAACTTTCATAAGCACGTCCAAAGGCAAAATCGGAGGCGTATCTGAAATTCAGTCGACGGTAATGAAGGTGAGATTTTGGGTAACAAGGTCTAACCGGAGCCTGACGTTGACGCGCGATGTTAAGCCATGGGGGCCCCGAGGGTGGGCTTCCCATCGCCAAAGCACGTTGACCTCCACTCTTGGGGCTAGTTTACTGGATGAGAGGACTGGACCAGCTTTTTCGCATGTTGGCACCAATCTTTGTACGACGAAGCCCTCTCAGCTTGTGGCCCTGGGCGGTCGTAGCATGTGGCGCAAATTTATGCATCCAGTATTTTACCTCGCATACTTCGGGGGGAGCGTCGAGAAAGTCAATCCTTGGGTGGTTGGGAATAGAGTTATGAATGTGCTTATACTACCACTCAACGGCCCCAGATGTGGGGTTCCGCAGCGACTTCTGAGACGGAAGCCAGGCTAGTCGTTGATGTTCGCTCATTTGTGGATCGACTGAGTCCAGCTTACTTGGAAGATGGAGGAACTTGTGCCACTTGGTAGATGCCCACTAGTAGGGCAGGCGAAATCATCGTGAAGCGGGATCCCGGAGTGCTCGGAGGGCCGATCGTCAAGAAGATCTGTAGGGTTGCAATAGCTAAGAGTCTCGACGAATTGTGTTAGACCCTTTCTACTCCAGTATTTAGTACGACAATGGAGCTCTTTACTGCTTTTTGGCCGATCAGAACTCGGAAAAGCGAACCCACCCTTTCCGCCTGGGAATGATGTTCAATGTTTAGGTGGAACGCGAAACGCGGGTTCATTTCTGGGCGCACACTGTTCCCCATGGTCCTACCGTCTCCAGTAGTCCGTAGAATCTCCCACCTATCCCCGACACCGAGTGTCAGCCTTGAAGAGCAGTGCACCTAATACCATATCGTGCGCTTAATACAATGGTAGCATTTGCCGCCTTTAAGGGTAATACTGGCTTTTTCGCCCGCAATTTCCAAGCTGATGCGTGCGTTAGTTGTTACCTTGTGAACTGTCCCATTAATATTAGACGCAACCTCTGCGGCAAAGACAAAAACTTGGGTTACGTACCTGATGAACCCAAACATTGAGTTTAGGGCAGTGCAGCGGGCGCGGAATGGGAGTAATGGATACCTAGCGATAACAAAACACAATGCGTTGCAACCAGAAGACATCTGCACGCCATTCATGCACATGAAGGCCTCAATAAGTACACGACTTCAAGAACATAGGCTCTTCTTTGCATTCACCACTTGTATCTTGACCAGAAATGGTAAGGTTTTTTGTAGCTCAGCGAAGGGTCAGATTGAGCGGTGACACGGGTTACGCCAGCCGGTGGTGGCATATCAAACGTGCATGGGACTAGCATGTCTTGTTTAGATTCTATTGCCTAACCGTAAATGAACTTCTTGTTTTATGGTTTACCCGTCGCGTCATCATTTTCAAGGATGGCCTTGGAGGCTGCAGATCTAGTTGGACTGCGTTGAGACAGTAAGCTCGAAATGTTGTTCAGATTTTCTTAGTTCATGCCACAGGTTCTTGCTATTTGGTTGGTGGGTGTACTGCGTTATACGCGACAGTTGCTGGCATGTGATGGCCTGGGGGTGAGAAGTTTCACTCATGCGGCATGTTTTGGTACTTAAATACATAGACAGTCGTGAGGCTATTGGTGTTTCATCCGACTAGATAGAGGGAAGATGACCGTAGATGAGGCAAGGGAAGCAATTGATCAAATGGATGTTGATGTCGACGCGGGTCGGCGCGACCGAAGGAAGGCCGCTGTGGAATATGCAGCAAGGCTGGTCATAACAGATTAATTCCCGAGAACCTGCTGATCAGCAGCACCATGAACTGGAAAATTAAATGTTACTGGGAAGTATTTTTCTGACCCAGCAGCCACAGTGGCGAGCTTATGACTCTCACAGGACTTGCCTCTTGACTAAAGCAGAGGTAACTCCGTGGGGAGCTCTCCATCTGCGTACTTGCATTGACAATCTATTGTCAGGCACCACCGTAATTGAAGGTTCTCGTAACTTCCCTGTTCCTTTAAAGGTTTGCTCGCCTTCAATAGAGTTCGTCGTATGGGTTTGGATGGGCAAAGTTCAGCTTAGTAGCAAACTCTTCAATATGTTGTATCATGCTATTTCTGGTCACATCTAAAATGTCTCGCTCCTCACTTGGTCTCCCCAATCGGCATCACTATCATCATTCCGAAGGCTTGCACAATCACAAGATGGTGCAACGCAACGTAACGGGTTCCGAATCCTTTTGTCCGCTTCGTTATTGCTACTTAGGCACATCCTTTGACCGGGCTTCCAATCAATGACATTTAGTTCAGCCTCACAGAGCTGGCCGACGCCAGTGCAGGTTTCACGTAAGGCGGAGGTCCTTCAGCATAGCAGCAATGCCGCATGCCCCTATTCAGCTGAGGCTGACTTTAGTGGAAGTGACGTGTTAAAGCATCATAAAAAAATAGTTAGGACAAAGAACCCGAAGGCTCAGGGAATGTAATCCTCCCAATAATTACAACACTTAACACAGCCCGGCTAAATAGGTTTGCATGTGAAGCATAGCAGTTGCATGCGACTGCAAGAAGCTTTCGTATCTGCAGTAATTGTTGATAACGCCACATTCAATCAAAGGCTTGAGCCTATTTACAATCCAATCTATTTATAAGGCAACCCACCCACAAGTGGGCCGGCCCATCCAAGCTCACCCACACCCACACATAGCTTAATTTAGAATGAAAACAACGCGCTTCTAGCACTAAAATCATCGATTCTTCGCTTCATACTTCGCGGTACATCAAAGGGCGGCTTCGGTCATCAAGGTTAGGTAAGGCGCGATGAATGCCCACGCGTCAGCGCTGGCGTCACAGTGATACGCCCTGAGTCTACCACGCTCAAGGTCAAAGTACATAACAGGCTCTAGCCTACGTTGTTCGTCCGCCAAGCAAGAGCCTATTGACTTGTATGGATAGAGCTGATAAAATCAGCCCATTTCTCACCCACACGACCACCAAAAAGCGAACCACCCAGCTTGCAGGCTCGCCGCTTGCACGACTGCTCTGCTCCAATTACGCCTGCTCGTCATCCGTTGGAGCACGTAGCGGGTTTTTTGGCATCGTGTCACCTCTCACCTCTAATTGGCTCAGAAGCTATCCGCAGCACTCAAGAGTTGCACGTCAGTTGTGTGAACCCCATAGTTTTGGCATCTAATCCAATCAGATTAGATTTGCAAAGATCCTTTGGCCCATGGGGAGCCTCAATCTTTTGAGTCGATACGGTAGTATAAAACCCCCCCAACCTACGGACACCGGTCGACCAACGGCAACGCGCTAGTTAAGTCACCTAATACGTTGACGGGGACGTGTGAAGAGGATAGCACACAATGAACGACGAGACCGTCACGCTCCCGGTTGCTCTCCCGCTTTTCGTAGCGCCCGACGACCGCATACCGATTGGGGACAGTCTCCTGAGCGTCGAAGTTCCACTTACGGCCGCGGAAGGGGGCTCGCAGCTTCTGGAGTACCATCGGCTTGTGCTCGAAGCCGCCGGCATCACCGATCTCAGTGAGCTCGGTTCGATGCAGATCAACGGGCCGATCGCGCCGCAGAAAGGCATTACGGTGCCCAGCAATGATCTGTTCGAAGACCGGCCGATCGCGTTCCACTGGGCCTACCGGGTCGCGGCCGATGGCGCGAATCTGGAGCGCATCGGCGGACAGGCGAACGTGCTCAAGGCCAGGCCGATGCCGACGATTTCGATGCCATGGCCTGGCGGCCCCGATGGTCCCTTCCCTCGCGGGTTCGCGCGTCGTGATGCCATGTCCGTGTCCGGGACATTTGACAGCCTCAGGGCAAGCAGGGAAACCCCGGTTGGTGCGTATCTCGCCGCCGGGAGACTCGTGCTCAGGGCCGGTACGACGATCGTCCTGGCCGCGCCGATCAAATACCTCATCATTATCGCCAGGCAGATTGTGGTTGAGTCGGCAGTGACGATCACCTGGGAACGACCGGTGCAACCGACGAGTTACTGGTTTGAGGCGGCGCAGCATGGCGTCGACATGGGTGTCGCCGAGGGGCTCGAAGGCGCGCTGGGCGCCGCGGGCGCCGACGGCGTGCCAGGTAACGCCGGCATTCAGGGGGGGTATGGCCCGGCGATCCAGTTGTGGACCTTGGATATGAATCGCCTCCCGGTGATCGATGTGCGCGGCCAGGACGGCCAGGACGGTCAGGTTGGACAGCCGGGTGGTCACGGTGGTCGGGGTGAGACTGGCCGGCCCGAACGCCGCGGCGTGTTCGGTATTTGCCAGAGCGGGCCTGGCAGCGGCGGCGATGGCGGTCCAGGTGGCCGGGGTGGCAACGGCGGTCCTGGTGGTCGGGGTGGTGATGGCGGTCGGTTCACCCTCTACACCACTCGCGCGACGCTGGAAGGGATCGGTCAACCGGGACTGGCGGTGAGGTTCGACGGTGGCCGGGGCGGCAGGGGCGGCGACGGCGGTGAAGGAGGGCGGGGCGGCGGTGGTGGCGAACGCGGGAGCGGCACCTGCCCGCCCGGCGGCGGCCGTATTGTGCACGACGGCGACACTGGTCCGCCTGGACCTTATGGGAATCGTGGCCCCGACGGACCGAACGGCGACTTCTACTCCGACGCGGTCAAGTTCGAGATCATTACGCAGGAAGAGTTCGACAAGAAGTTGTCCGCGCCGGCCCTCATGCGTCTTGAACCAAGTGAACCAGGTGGTAATCCAGGCTATGCCCAAGCTGGGGAGGCCGTACGTGTGTTCGGTGAACGGATCTCGCCGAGTGACATTCTAACCATCGACGGTGAGGATATCCCGTGCACCCACATCGACGAGCACCAATTCACATTCGTCGTCCCGCTGATGGCTCGGGGTGGCCCGCGAACATTGCAGCTCCGCCAAAGCGACGACACCACACTGTCGAACGAACTAACGCTTGCTATCTATCCCGTGCTCACCGCTGTCGAGCCAGTTGGGCGGCTGCGCCCTGGTAGCACTGTGACGCTGCGCGGCAGCGGGTTTAGCGAATCGGCAGTCGTGCGCGTCAACGGGCAGGACATGCCGGGCATGCGCTTCCGAGCGCCGGATCGAGTTGAGTTTACGATGCTGCGGCCGGCCGTTCTCGAGTCAAACCCGGAGGGGGAAGCCGTGACGATCCAGGTGATTTTGCCGGAGGCTCTGACCTCGAAGGAGCTCAAGGCAACCCTCGATACCGTCCGCATGGTCGTGCTGGGCGACTCAGTACTCTGGGGCCAGGGGCTACCAGAGACCTACAAGATCCACTCGTTGGTCAAGCAGGCGATTCAGCGGCGCGAGGGCAACATCGGCGTCTACGACTCGATGCTGGCCCACTCCGGCGCGATCATCGGTCGCGGCAACACCGGCAGTGGCCCCGCACTGAACGGCGAGATTCCCACTGACTTTCCGACCGTTCTCCAGCAGCTCGACAGCGCCATCCCGGCGCCAGGGACGGTCGACCTGGTGTTGATCGACGGCGGGATCAACGACATCAATGTGCGTCGCATCCTCAACCCGCATGTCCCCGAGTCGGAACTGCTCGAGCTGATCGAGCGGCACTGCTACGACGACATGCACTTCCTGCTGGGGCAGGTTCTCAATCGGCTCCCCAAAGCCAAGGTGATCGTGACCGGATATGTACCGATCGTCTCCGAGGAGAGCGATACAGCGGCCCTGACCGTCATGCTCACTTTCCTCGGGCTAAAACTCGCTCTGATTCCAGGTGCTCTGGCGGGCGCCCTGGTCGGTGAACTATTCAGAGCCGATGTCGCCGCTCGCGCCGCGCTCTTTGCGAAGGAGGGGGAGAAAGCACTCCAAAGGGCAATCGACGCGGTGAACGTGACCCGTGCCGCCGAGCCAGGTCAGCGGCAGCGGCGGGTTTTCCTCGCCCAGCCCGAGTTCGGCCGGGAGCACGCGGCGCTAGCCTCGGATCCCTGGATTTTTGGTATTGGGCAAACCGGCACGCCGCAGGACGCAGTTGCTGGCCCACGCGGCGAGGTGTGCCGTGCAGCCGGGCTGAGTCCCACCGATACCTTTATCTGCGAGCGCGCCTCGATGGGCCACCCGAACGCCGCAGGCGCACGCGCCTATGCTGACGAGATCATCGCCCTGCTGTCTGAGCAGAGCTTCCCAGCCGGATTCCTCTGGGGGGTCGCGACCGCCGGTCACCAGGTCGAAGGCAACATTACCAACAATGACTGGCACATCTTCACTACATCGCCTGGGATTCAGCAGCGCATAGACACCATCAGCTGGCTGGCAGCGATGAATACGAGGCTAGTAGCGGCGGGCGAAGCTATTCGACACAGTGACATAACTGTACTGGTCGAGGATTTGGAGCGGGCATGCCTGCTCGGCCTCAATGCCTACCGCTTCTCGATCGAGTGGAGCCGCGTCGAGCCGGTGCCCGGACAGATCGACGAGACTGCGCTCCAGTACTACGACACGGTTCTCAACGAACTGCGCAGGCGGGGCCTCAAGCCGCTCGTCACGCTCAACCACCTGACACTGCCGGCGTGGGTGCTGACTCCGTCGCGCACCCTGGCATCCACCGAGGATCAGCCATTCCGGAACTCGCTGCGCGGCTGGGAAAGCGTTGAGACCCTGGATGCCTTCATCAATTTCGTCAGCTTGGTCGTACGTCGCTACTGCGACAAGGTCGACACCTGGATAACACTCAATGAGCCTGCCGGCTCGATGGTGGTGGTCGGCTACATCGCGGGCTTCTGGCCGCCAGGCTTCGTTGGCGACGGCGCCCGCGCACGGAAAGTCTACTTCAACCTGCTTCGGGCGCACGCCCGTGCCTATCAAACCATCAAGGCGCTCTACCCCGACGCGTCCCGCGTGCGCATCGGGATCGCCCACAATATGACCTATCTGCGTCTGACGTGGGACGGCGGGGGGATTGGCAATGTCAACGCTGCCGCCCGCAACCAGATGGACTACTTCTACAACTATCACCTCCTCGACTCGTTCACACAGCCGCATGTCGACGAAGCGATCGCGCGCCGTGCCTCCGGCCGCCGTAACACTCCCCGTGCGGAATTCTACGGGTTAGCGGACCCGAATGCGCCACTGCTCGACTTCATCGGGGTCAACTACTACCGCTCCTCATATGCATTCTACGATCAGCTTGTTGCCACAACAGCCGGCTTCACCGGCGGGCGCTTCCTTAATGATCTCTCTCGTGAAGGCGCCGACCACCGCAACCTGCTTAATTCGCTAGGGTGGGAGATCTATCCAAAGGGCCTCTACCATATCCTCAAAGAGCTACACGCCCGCTACGACCTGCCGATTCTGATCACCGAGAACGGGATGCCTCAATCCACCGATATGCTTCGGGCACCCTACACCGTCGCCCACCTGGACCACATCCTCCGCGCTATTGGCGAGGGGGTGCGTGTGGAGGGCTACATCCACTGGACCATCGCCGACAACTTTGAGTGGCACGAGAACTACAGGCCGGAGTCGCGTTTCGGCCTCTTCACTGTCGACCGTAGAGCAACCGACGCAATAGGTCGCCCAACGCTTGACCGGCGCATCACCGAAGGTGCGCTCGCGCTTCAGGCGGTCATAGCTGAGAACAGTGTGCGGGAGGCTACCGAAACCTTCGGCATCATCACACAGCGCGCCTATAGTGTGTCGCCACCTCTGCGCAGTTCAGGCGGCGTATGGGAGGGTACTATCAATGACAGGGTCGGGATGTCGCTCTACATCTCGTGCGTCGCGAATGGGAGCTTTCTCGGGATGGTGTTCTTCCAGGATACCCACCAGTGGCACCGGCTTGAGGATCTCGCATGGGACACGAGGCACCTGACCTTCGCCTTTCACCTGCGTAACGGCACGTTGGTCCGTTCGGCCGCCACAGCTACTAGTGACGGTTTCAATGGGACGTTCGACGGTCGTTTTGGCGCGCACACTAGCTGGCAAGTGCGGCGGCAGTGGCTGTGCGGCGCCTGGCAGAGCACCAGCACGGAGATGTTCCCAACGACATTAATCGTCGTCCGGCTGGAAGGTGAGTACAGCGGCTGGCTCGGCAAATATCTGGTCGCTTCTCCATTTCGCACCTGGAAGTTTGCCAACCCCCTTACCGTCGAGGGTACATCCGTCACCTGGGACATCCGCGGCCACGGTACATTCACTGGCGCGCTCTCAGACGATCAGACTGTCCTCTCAGGCACGGTACAACTTGTCGGCAGTGGCGGAGGCGCATCAGTACCCTGGAAGGCGTGCCGCCTCCGCGATGATTTGGCGCCGATCGATCTTGATATTTCGTCGTTTCGGGCACTCGTTGTCAAGCACAGCAGAAAGTGTCTGGGCGTGGTTGGCGGTCCTACAGCAAACGACGTGCAGGTGCAGCAGTACGATTACCTGGGCGGCAACAACCAGAAGTGGCAGTTGGTTCCGGTCGAGGACGGCTGGTACAAGATCGTCGCCAAGCACAGCGGAAAGTGTTTGGGCGTTGTCGGCGGCCCTGCGGCGACGGCGAACGGCGTCCGGATCCAGCAGCATGACTCTCTGGGCGGCGACAACCAGAAGTGGCAGTTGGTTCCGGTCGGAGACGGCTGGTACAAGATCGTCGCCAAGCACAGTGGGAAGTGCCTGGACGTCGTCAGCGGTCCTGGAGCAATGGCGAATGGTGTCGAGCTACAGCAATACGACTATCTTGGCGGGGATAACCAGAAGTGGCGGCCAGAGTCCTGAGAGAATAGATGAGCTACACTGGCAAAGGCTCTGTGGATACAGTAACGAACCTTTCAGCTTTCCTACGAGCACAAGGGTATCTGGGCATTCAGATGCACATGAATGACCTTTATAGGTCATAGGTCATCAATGATGGGTTTAGGGTGTCGGGTTTCGCTTGTGTTCGGGAGGACTCAGCCAATAACATCGCGTCTTCGACGAACAGCACCCTTGTCGATTCTAGGAACTAATAAATACGCACTAGTTTTAAATCGAACGCTATCCCTGTTAAACAGCACGGTACCCCGGTTCATTTAATAAGATAAGGAGAATCCGGATAACGCAATAAATGATAATCCAGACACCTCTACTTCATAGTCGGCTCGAGGTTTTCGGATAACCCTATCTAGCCAATTATCGCTGACAGGGTCTGCTCTGAGCTTTCGGATAATCCTGTCCGGCGAATTATCACCAACAAGGTCTATTCTAAACTTTCGTAAAACCCTCCTGAAGGAAATGTCGCCAAAGAGGTTTATACGAGAATATCGACGAAACCCGGCTTAAGAAATTTCGCTACCACAGCCTACCTATCACGGCCTGAAATGCACCCACCCCATCACGTGCTATCTGCGTGACATAGACGAACCCCACTTTTCCTACCAATCACCAAAGGATCACTCTTTCAACCGTGATCCAACTGCTTGGATCACTATTCACATCGTGATCCAACTTCAAGGAACTCTAGGATATAGTACACACTCATTTGCACTTTCCTATATAGTAGCTACCTCAGCTATCAATACAACTTGGTTTCATTCAATACCTTTGAGNAGACGAACCCCACTTTTCCTACCAATCACCAAAGGATCACTCTTTCAACCGTGATCCAACTGCTTGGATCACTATTCACATCGTGATCCAACTTCAAGGAACTCTAGGATATAGTACACACTCATTTGCACTTTCCTATATAGTAGCTACCTCAGCTATCAATACAACTTGGTTTCATTCAATACCTTTGAGCACATTACCAGACGTAACTTACGACCGATTACTCAGACTACGCCGATACACTCCTGCCAACATAAACCCAGCACGACCGGTTTATCCTTTAGGAAACACACGATCGTCACACTACCCTTTCTTTTCAGTAAAACTCCTTCTCCTCGGCCCCTTAAGCACCACCCGACCAGCCGACATATTTAGTACTCGGACCATACCCACTCAAGCCGATAGTCTTATACCGCGCATAACGCCTTACCGGTGGCAGCCACCCTCGTCTACAAGGCGGTCCATCTATGACCTATATGACCCCGATCCATCCCAACTCCTCCCCCTTGCTGGCAGGATCCGGCAATAATTCGACGGTCCCACAGCATCGATTTGCTGGCCATGGCCTATCTAAGGCTGCCACCAGTAGAAGTCTCGTCACGCCTACAAGCAAACCATCATCCCATATTCTATTAGGTCCCTTGCGGTCATATGGAAGGGCAATCAACTCGATTTCGGGTAAACCATAGATTATAAGATTCTGCCTTAGGCCAAGACAGGGTACCCATTGCCGTGATCGATTTCCCTACTATAGCTCTTGTATAGCAAGTCCCCAACGGGGAAAAGAACCCCGTCAACCCCGAGTGGTTCCCCCGTCGTATGATATGATGGGTTCGCTTAGCCACCTGCATCTGGGCCTGTTGGTTCGACCCTGCAGGATAACGAATCCTTGAGCAGGGGCTCTGAATTCTCTTAAAGCCGAGCCGCGCCCCNACCCCGTCAACCCCGAGTGGTTCCCCCGTCGTATGATATGATGGGTTCGCTTAGCCACCTGCATCTGGGCCTGTTGGTTCGACCCTGCAGGATAACGAATCCTTGAGCAGGGGCTCTGAATTCTCTTAAAGCCGAGCCGCGCCCCGGCCCAGGGCTAAGAAAGAGGGGTAGCCGTCTTTTGACATTCGACACACTGCGCGATTAAGAGAGGAAGTCCTGATTGAACCATGTGCAACAACACAACCGTCAACCCGGAGCCAATCATTGAGCCTGACGACGAGGTTTATAGCTCATATTCGTTATGTAGAGCATGAGTTAACCTGTTGCAGGTGGGCGATGATCGAGACTCTTCGCTCGGCACGGTACGGATTCCAACTCGTCTCCCTTTACACGTTGAGGGAGCCCGTGGTCTGATATGGTTCGTCAAATAGNAGACTCTTCGCTCGGCACGGTACGGATTCCAACTCGTCTCCCTTTACACGTTGAGGGAGCCCGTGGTCTGATATGGTTCGTCAAATAGAACTTTGCTTCGTCGTCGGAGAGTCTAAGGAGCTCTATTCTTAGCTATCGGCAGGAAAATGGGAGAACCTATCATCGGTACAAAGACGGCAGTAAGGCTACCTTCACTGTTGACCTCATCGACTGGGTTCTGATTCACCGTCTAGAATACAACATGCCTAACGACGATCTTGAGTGTGAGAGACTAGGTACTTTCCAACCGCCCTCCAGAGGTATCATGCGCAAACGCTCATTGAAGCCAGATTTGCAACACAATCTGGTCATCCTCACCCTAGGAGGCCGACTGGGCCTAGCACCACCCAACGACCCCGACTCCAAGGTTAAGCGGGTCCTCGATGCTGGCACAGGCACGGGAATCTGGGCCGTGGACTTTGGCGATGAGCATCCCGAAGCTCAGGTCATTGGCGTCGACCTCTCACCGATTCAACCCAATTTGTATGGTTGAACTTTATAACCCTTGCCCTGGTATCACGCACGAAGCTGACAGATTCGTAGCGTCCCCCCAAACGTCGAGTTCTTCGTCGACGATATTGAAGAGTCGTGGTCGTTCTCTGAGCCTTTTGACTACGTCCATAGTAGGATGATGACCTTCAGCATCAAGAGTTGGCCAGAATACATCCGCAATATCTACGAGTAAGCCCCCGGCCCAGCCATCATCGTGAGCACCCTCTCTAAGCCAGTTAGCAACCTCACCCCCGGCGGCTACGTCGAGCTCCTAGAGATCGACCTCTACGGCAAATCCGACGACGGCACACTCAAGGAGCACCACGAGCTCTCGCGGCTCGTCAGGCTCCTAGACGAGGCGTCCACAAAGATCGGCCGCAAGTTCCAGGACAATAAGAAGAANGAGATCGACCTCTACGGCAAATCCGACGACGGCACACTCAAGGAGCACCACGAGCTCTCGCGGCTCGTCAGGCTCCTAGACGAGGCGTCCACAAAGATCGGCCGCAAGTTCCAGGACAATAAGAAGAACAAGGATATCCTGCGGGACACGGGCTTTGTGGACATTGTCGAGACTACCTTCAAGTGGCCGAGCGGGCCTTGGCCGCGGGAGAAGAAGTACAAGGAGCTCGGCCAGTGGTACAACACTAACATGGATGCGTTCCAGGGCCTTGAGTCGCTTGCCATGGCTGCATTTACTAGGGTGCTTGGGTGGAGCAAGGAGGAGGTGATTGTCCATCTCGCAA
>WESZ01000229.1:0-35674 GCA_011033785.1 Fusarium cf. falciforme
GAAGAATAAAATCAAGCTCGCTCACCCATTGGTTGCCAAACTTGCTGTTGCAGTAGTAGGCGGATCCTTGGACGGGGAAGGACATGGAACCGATGACTAGAGCCCACTTGACGCCAAGCTTGTTCACGATGGGGCCTCCCATGAAGCAGGCTGATGGCCATTGTTAGCCAAGTGAGAACTCCCTGCGCCTGGATACGTACTGCAAGCGAGCATGGCATATCTCAGAGCAGTGGCGATGTTCGACACTCGAGGAGTCGCAAGGCCGCCGCCGCCAAGGCCTAGAACATGTTCGCATTAGCCGGTGGCACTCGAGGATGAAATTCGGTATAGATGCCACTCACCTGCAATCGCATCTGACATGGCTGGTCCGCAGAATGCCTGGATGCTCAGCAGCATCATCTGCGTCAGACTGTGCTGCCATACTCGTTTCCACCGAGGAATGGAAATCTCTTCAGCGGTTGCCGTTCCATGGTCAGGGAGACCAGAGACTGTAGTCGTTGAGTTGGCCATTGTGGATGAGTTGTTATTGCAAGTGTGTACAGTTATAGGTTTCAATGACAGAAGGGAGATTGTACAAGATGTCTCTTTATACACATCCGAATACATGTACAACGACCCTGTCGAGATAACCCCTCTCGAGAGTGGAAGGTCCAGGCGAGTGGCCATGAGGGTTATCTTGGGTGGAGCGAGCGAGTCAGAGCATGAAGGTCCAAGCGAGCAGCCAGCGGGGAAATCAACTGTTAGATAGCCCATCACGTCGTCTTGAGCCAATGGGCTTCAAGAACACGGAGATTTCTATCCTTCTCCCCATGGGGTTTGGCGGGTTTCTCCCCGCAACTCCCGAGTTTGTCAGCCGACCTGCTGATCGGAATATATCAGAAAGAGCAAGATCGTTGAATCGCCTCAACGTCGCTTGGAGCTGGGATTGTGGGGCTTGTTGTCGCCTTAATTGCTGGACAAGTCCCTGCCAGCCTCGACCCGATCCTTGATTGCCTTTAGCTTTGCGCCCAGACACTTCGAAGATTAACAGAACGACAAATGACGCCATCACGAGACACGACAAAGGTGGTGATTGTCGGTGGAGGCGGCACCATGGGCTCCTCCACGGCACTGCACCATACGCTCTGGATACTCGCCCTCAAACATCACCGTCCTGGATGTTTACCCGATCCCTTCAGCGCAATCGGCTGGGTTCGACTTGAACAAGATCATGAGCATTCGACTACGCAACAAGCCTGATTTGCAGCTGTCGCTTGAGGCGTTGGACATGTGGAGGAACGACCCATTGTTCAAGTCCTTCTTCCACAATGTCGGCATGGTAAGCTATTGGGCAAATCTCAAGTCGAATTCGGATTAATAACTCGTCAGATTGACTGCTCCTCATCCAAAGAGGGTATTGCGAATCTCAGAAGAAACCACCAGACTCTCATCGACGCAGGTGTTGACCTGGACAAGGCTAATACCTGGCTTGAGAGCGAGGATGAACTTTTGGCGAAAATGCCCTGGTTCACAAAGGAGCATATAAAGGTAAAATGCCTTGAAGATTTTGAGCGATTAAGGCTGACAGACTAGTACAGGGATGGAAGGGCTTGTTTACCATTAACGGCGGATGGCTCGCTGTGGCTAAGGCTATTAACGCAATCGGGCGCTTTCTCAAAAGCCAAGGCGTACAATTCGGGTTTGGAGGGTAGGTTTGTGTCATCGTCGCGACTGTATTTTGCGCTTACACCGTCCTAGGGCCGGTACTTTCAAGCAACCTCTCTTCGCCGCCCACGGATCGACATATATTGGCGTTGAGACTGTCGATGGCACTTAATATTATGCTGATAGGATCATTCTGGCCGCTGGGACGTGGACGCCGTCGCTGGTAGATGTAGAGGATCAGTGTATGTCCAAGGTCAGTGCAGTCATATAACCCGTGTCGTCTTATCAGGAGGTTTCCAACGTCGGTGTTGACTGGTCTGGCACTAGGCCTGGGTCTTGGCCCATATCCAGTTGACCCCTGAGGAGGCAGCTCAATATAAGAACATTCCCGTCGTGTATGATGGCGAGTAAGGATTCTTCTTTGAGCCCAACGAGTAAGTCGCGCCGCCAAACGCTGAAAACACATGCTAAGAAGATTCCTATAGAGATGGTATCGTTAAGATCTGCGATGAGTTTCTAGGATTCACTTACTTCTAGAAATATTAGCCATTTGGCGCCGCATATCTTAAGCTTATCTCGGTTCCTCGGTCTTACGCCAGCTATCCCGCCGATAGCTACCCGGACGCCTCTGAGGCAAGCATTCGAAAGGCCATGGGTCGGTTCTTGCCAGATCTTCGAGACAGGAAGATCGTAGATTGTGCCATGTGTTGGTGTATAGACACTGCTGATGCCAACCTTCTCATCTGCGAGCATCCTAAGTGGAAGAACCTGATCCTGGCGATGGGAGACAGCGGGTACGTTTACGCAGTAACTATGACTACTTTTCTAACTTTCTTCTGTAGTCATACCTTCAAACTGCTGCCTAATATTGGGAAGCATATTGTCGAGTTACTGGAAGGTATACTGCCGCAGCAGCTTGCCGAGTCTTGGAGGTGGAGGCCCGGGGGCGACGCGCTTAAGTCTCGACGTGTAGCTCCAGCCAAAGATCTTGCAGAGATGCCAGGCTGGAAACTTGATGCACGACTGTAAGTCTTGGGGCTGGACGAATTTTTGTGCTTGCAAGGCCGCTTAGGCAGAAGACAACAATATTCAGAGCAACGTACCTTGATTCATACTTACCCACCAGGCTGCACGATAATGTTCTCTCTCTGGTTTACCCGCTGGCGGAAAGAATAACAAAAAAGACCGAGAAGATATCAGAACGGCTGTCAGACGGTCTGGCTGATTGCCACTTTGGCGTGATGCAAGCTACAACTCAATATCCTTTGTGCGAGAATGAAGATACGAATCCCCAAAGCCCCGCTGTCTTATCGTCTCACTAGCACCAAGCACATCTCTCCCCTTGGGGAGACTTGCTTCCATGCTTCCTTGTCACAATCATCTAGTCCCACACCCTCGCCGCCAAGAGCTCTCGGGATTCTCCCTTAATTGCCAACACGGCGGGGGTCACCGTATTTGTCTGGCTTATTGACGACTTCTCCAATGTCTTTCCGGATATCTGCGGTTGCTTGCGTTTTTTGGCGGCGGTCCGTCGTCTTTTCGAAACCAGGGGAAGCCCGCAATGAGCGTAGCGATGCCAAGATGGCCAGGACTGAGATGGCGAGGCGAACCATTCTGAAAAGATATGGAGGGTGCTTTCTTCCGAGGAGGGCGTGTTGAGGCGCTGGAGTGGTTTGAGAGGGATTTGAGTGAATCCTGTACAAGTACGTTGGGTAGGAGATCGGCCGCCTTAAATACTTGTCGCCATCGAGCTCTCGAGACGCACACATGGACGTACCCTACAGATCTCAAGCACGACTCGTCTAGATCGACTAGTATAGCATCGGCGCCACTGCGCATAGAAGCAGTACTCTGCAGTATACACGCTTCCCCTCCATTACCTACGACCTTTGTGTCTACTCATGCGGCGCTTTCCACTGCACCAAAGCTGAGGGCCCCTTCATCTGGATCCGTGGTTGGCCTTGTGGAATGTGAAGCTAGGGAACCCCCGGGCCCACTACTGCGGCGACTGCGAGAAACCTTTCAAAGCCGGAATCAGGGCGGGGAATCTATCTACATCCAAATCCAAAGATCTAGAATGCAACGAATTCCAAGATGGACCAATTCCCTCCCGATTGCTTGCCTCCTAAAGGCATTTACCCAACTCGAGATGCTCTACATCAGGCTATCAACAATTGGGCCTTGCCACGAGGGTACGCCTTTGTTATAGGGAAGTCGACCACGCATAGGAACGGAAGGATCATCGTTATCTTTGCCTGTGACTGACGAAACAAAAATGCGTTACCCCCAGAAGACTGTTGAGGCTTATACTTCAACACTCCCGCGGGCTAAACAGGTTTCTGGCTCAGTGGCTCTTACACAAGCTTAGAACGCTGGCTCAGCGGCTCTCTTAAGCGTTACGGCGGGGCCACAGACTCTACGTTCGTTGAAAAACTCGCTCTCGTCGATATCGGTGGCAATTGGCACAGTAGGAATGTGATGGCAACCCATGTCTCGGTTCGCAGGCTTCTATCTCACCTCATTGGCTCGACCAAGCCTTGGCTGTTGGCTGTTGGCCCTTTCTCCAAACCATTTTATGCATGGCCTGATGCGTTATTTATTATGGCCAGGTCGCTTTGGGTCAGATGACAGCAGTAACCGAGGGGTGGGGGAAGATGCACTGAGTAAAATTCCCGCCTGCATTCCCAACTTGCTTCTCGCAACATCGCGTATTCCTCCAACCATGTGTCCAGAAGACGCACAGGCGGCGCAGTTGCAGGAGGCACTCGCTGACAACCCTCTGCAGGTGGATGTGAGCATCGGACTGCTTTGGATCAAGACATGTGACTTGTGTTGACGTGCCCCAGGACACTCACCGGGACGATGATTCTGTCTACGCCTCCTCGTACGTCTTGACCTCATGCAGCAGTGCATCTTCTGACCATTTCTATAGAGTAGGCTCAGGGAGCTTCAAGACATCCTTAGCCTCGAGTGTTCTTAACTACAAGTACGTCGCTAGCTCTGTGAAATTCGAACTTGTGGCTGACCGGCGTTCACCTGCTGGTGTTAGATACGAGGCTCGTGAAGGACAAGATGTTTGGTACTAATAGGCACTAACCCTGCTGTAGAATGGACGTCGCTACCATGCATTCCGTGAAGGTACCTATCTAGTGGTATGTATTACATCTACTTGACAACATGGCGGAAAGAAAGCTGAGACGTGGCAGCCCAATGACGAGGAGGAGCAAGGCCGAATGGACCTGCTGCACCATGTTTGCAACCTGGCTCTCAAAGGTGAACTCCACCGTTCTCCAATTAAGGATCCCTGTCGCGTGCTTGACCTGGGCACTGGTACTGGAATCTGGGCTATGGACTTTGCAGAGTAAGACTTTATGATATCGGCTGACCGGGTATATCTGACGGTTGAATAGTGAACACCCTTCCGCAGAAGTGATTGGGACTGATCTGAGCCCCATTCAGCCTGGATGGTATGCATCTCTTGCAATTCTTCAGTGCCAGACCCTCAACTTACCCGTATTGCAGGACCCCCCCAAACTGTCTCTTTGAGGTCGATGATTTCGAGGCCGAATGGTCATACTCAAGGCCATTTGACTTTATCCACGGCCGCGAACTAGAAGGTTGCATAGCCGACGACGATCGACTCTTTGCCCAGGCCTTTAACCATTTGAACTCGGGTGGCTACTTTGAGATGCAGGGTGCTTACACGCGTTTCCTTTCTGACGATGACACAGCCCATAAGGCAAAGGAAGTCCAGTCCTGGTGCAGGATGCTGGTCAAGGGAATTGAAAAGTTTGGCAAGCCTATTGATGGTGCTCCGACGTGGAAGCAAAAGATGGAAGACGCCGGGTTCGAAGACGTTCAGCAGGAGATCCTCAAGGTTTGTGGTTTTGACTGGCTCTTCCAACTTCAATGTCAGATCCAGCTGCTAATCACTCGGTGTAGATACCAATTGGCGGATGGCCAAAGGATCCAAGCCTCAAGGAACTCGGCAAGTACCAGCTCATCCAGCAGATCCAGGGCGCCGAGTCCTACACGCCTGCCGTGTTCTCGCGTGTTCTCGGCTGGACCGACGAGGAGATCCAGGTGCTCATTGCCAAGGTCAGGAAGGAGTTTATTGATCCGTCTATCCATCTTTACATTCCGGCCTATGTCATCTGGGGTAAGAAGCCTTGATTCATCCTGTCACATTCAACAAGCATGGCACGTTTGTAGGCTAGGCTATATCTCTATTTCTGTTTTGTATGTAAATGCAGACAAAACAGTCGTTAGCATAGATCACCAGCAATTCTCGACTGAGTACTGTTAATCTTGGCTTTTCCTCCCAGAGGGAGGCCAGCCACAACAGCAAAGAACACAATCCTCAACTCAATATTGGCACCGCAATAAGCCAATGCCGCATAACACCGGAGACCACCAAGTATCTCATGCTATCCCAGATCTTCCATCTCCCTAGCCATGTATCCCACTTTCTATCTACTCAATCCTCTGCATCATAGCCTCCTGCGGCGCCTTGGGGCCTCTTGCAGTGAAGATGGCCTTGTAGCGACGAGGCATAGCCACAAGCCTTGTGGGGTCCAAGTTGCCGGTGATGGGGTGGCAGTCGATCTCGTCATGCTTCTCAATCTTGAAGCTGTTGAGAAGCCTCATATACAGGAGATAGAGCTCTCGGTTCGTGTTGAATATGTAGTAAAAAGGAGGCTATTGGAAGCTGCTCGAAAGGAAGGATTTTGCCACAGCAATAGCGTTACCTATCGGCACAGGCTGACGACGCAGTGATTCTAGTTAATTCCACTAAAAGGCATACATAGCCTGCCTACTGTGCCAAGGACAGGTTGTAATTTAGTAAATTACACACTATCCGTCCGTGTGTTAACCCCTGCCATACTTTTCTCATGAAATTACACACATACCAACATATAGAGTTTATATTAGGTAAGTTAAGCATCTTTACAAGAAACACAAACCGTTTACGAAAGGTGCCTTAAGGAACAAGGTTTAATATAAGATAATCATAGAGAAGATATTACTATGTATTTCCAAATAATACTTATCTAGCAGTCTCGCTATCGCCGCCATATTAAGGTGGTATATCTATTATATGACTAGCAATATAGCCTACGAAGGCTAAAATAGAAGGTTTTTCTAGCAAATAAAGAGAGAGGAAAGTAAGAGTTTATTGGGCCAAACGAATTAGGTGGTCATCTATCGCGGTCTCAGTATGGCGGCTGCTTTAGATAAGTAGGCCAAAGGCTGTTTTAGCCCGCCGTCCCAAAAGGGGATATAAGGTCTGCCGAAGTCTAATTTATACCATCACACAGGAAGATACCTAGTCTAGCATTTTGCCTCATTGTCAAGTATGCCAAAATGACTAGCAATTTCATTATATATACTTTCTTAGGCCTTCCTCTAATATTCGCTGCCTCTACTTAGAGTATATCTAAGGATAAATATGGATTTATTATGATTTCGAATTAAGGATATATTAAATAACTTCTCTTTAGTTTAACTAGATAAATAGTAGAAGCATACTAATTAATAATAAGCGAAGTCTTACCTTAATTCCTTAGTACTGCAGGCGAGGGCAAAAGCAATAAAAACCTTTAGCTTCTTAAGAGCATATACTTCTTATTTAGTTCGCCCTAGTGATTGAGGCTAGAGGATAGGCCTTCTAGTTTACTTACGATATAAGTAAGATCCTATGCTTATTACCTAGTATAATTAGGGAGGAGAGTATAGGAATTGCTTGCTTTCTCTTTAAGATATGTACGCGTTATATTCTTTCACACTTAGTAGTTTTATTTTATTTTATTTTATTTCATTTCTTGCCTTTTATTATTAGAAATATAACCATTTCTTAGCCCTCGTCTAGAGGGGTCCTAGCTTTTATTGCTACTATTTGCAAAAGCGAAAGAGGTATTATACCTAAGAGGATACTCCTTTTTCTTAATTAGCGGTAAAGTACTATAGCTTGGAATAAAATATCTATAATCCTAATATATACGCTAATAAGGCAAAAAAAGACTCTAAGATACCTTACTAAGCCTATTACTATTACCGCTAGGGCGGCTTACTTTATTTATAAATTTTTTATAACCTTTATAGTCTAAGTATTAATTTATAAAGTAATAAGAGTAAGTAAACTATACTAAGTCCCCTAATAAACCTAAGTAGGAAAAGTTTAAATTAATTATTATAATAGCCTCTTTAAGCCTAGAAAGTTCTACCCTATATTAAAGATATTATTTAATACCTATTTATCTTTTTATAAGTCTTTTAACCCTACTAGATAATAGAACTTATAACTAGATTATCTCTATTTAAGCATTTTAATTAAAATTTTAAATATAAGTATATAGATAGATCTAAGAAGCTAATTAGCCTTATATTTTAATACGCTCTTATAGAAGGTACTATTAGGCAATAGTAGAATTATATGCTTATACTATAAAGTAAGCTCCGAGAAAGCATAAAATACTTGCCTTTATTTTATATAACATACTTGATAAGCGAGTGTCTTAGATAAGCGAGTGTCTTAGATAAGCGAGTGTCTTAAAAATGCCTTAACCTATATCTTTACTATTTGATTACTTAATACATAACTACTGAATATATTATAAAGTAATTATAAGGCTAGAATGCTTCTTGCTCTTTAGGCCCTTTAAAATAACCTGAAATTAAGTCTCTAATATGCTGTAAGTATATATATAGTCTCTTAGAAGACTCTTAGCCGCTAGCAATAAGGCATATAGTCTCGACGCAATACTATCCCTAACTTATATTAGCTATCTAATCTAGAGGAATAGATCTTTATTTACTTTATTCTTAACCTAGATTTATAAGGATTTCCTTTATAGCTATATAATATAAAAGAAATAGCTAATTAATTACTTATTAACCGCGATATATTACTAATTAGTATATATTAGGCTTATAACTTTATAAAGTAATACCTAGACCTTAAGATATATTTCTTTTATAAATATAATTACTAGAGAGCTAAGTATAAAAATTTAATTATTATTTATAATTAGTTTTAGCTTATAATAAATATAATTATAAAATATAATATCTAATTAAATAATATCTATAACTTTGATAAGATTAGCTTTCTTATAAGTATAATTATAAGCGGAATAGTTATTATAGGTATAAAAAGGCATTTAAAGCTAAAATTAATATAGCCTAGAAACTAAGAATAGATTATAATTATTTAAGTAATTAATATAAAAGGCTAGGTAATTTAGTTATTTATTATTAATATAAGCTAATATTACCTTATTAATTAGTATTAAGATAATAACCTCTTAGGCGATTAAGCTATTATAATAACTTAAAATAGCTAAATTAATAATAAGATTAATCTTAAGTAATTAAAGTACTTTAATTAATATATAGCTAAGTAATTAAATAATTATTATTATTTTTTAATCCTTTATAGCTATAAAAGTTATTATTTTATTAAATTTAAGAGATATTATAATAAAAAAAAATTATTTAGCTTTATATATTACCTTATTTCTCTTATTTATTTTAGCCCCTTAATATTAAGTATTTTAGCTTATTAAAATAAGCTTATAATTAAGAAATAAAGTAATTAATTAAATATTTTATAACTTATATTTTAAAGATTAAGTTTTTTTTAGCCTTTTATATAATATATAAGGCTATTATAATAAAAAGAAATATTAAAAAGGCTTTTAAAGGAACTAAGCTTATTCTTTTTAATACTAAAAATATAATCTTAAAGCTTAATATATAGCTATAGACTTTAATGCTTATAGAGGAGGGGGCTAAACCCTCTATCCCTTAGGTCTTAAGGACCCTAAAGATTATACTTAAGGCTAGATCTTAGTTTAAATACCTTAAAAGATAAATTAAAAGGTATTATAATAGCTCCTTAGAGTTAATTATAAAGGCTATAAAGTCTCTTATAAAGGTAGTAAAGGGAAATATATATAAGATTATATTATTAAGGGCTAAGGTTAAAGACCTTTAAGAGGTANATAAAGTCTCTTATAAAGGTAGTAAAGGGAAATATATATAAGATTATATTATTAAGGGCTAAGGTTAAAGACCTTTAAGAGGTAAATAAAATATTAAGCTAGCGCTAAAGAGTAAAAAAGACTTAATTATAGAAAAAAGGAGTAATAATAATAAAACAAAAAAGGTAAGTAATTAATTAAATAAATATAGATATATAGATAATAATTAAATTATTAAGGAGTAATAATTAAGAAAGGTTAATTAGACTAGGTATTTAGCGCTATAATATTTATAGTAAGCCTAGGTATAATATAAGGACTTATTAGGTAGTAATTAAGATATCTAAGGAAGAATATAATAAGTAGATTTAATTAATTAAATAGTTTATAGTATTATTATTATAATTTCTATCTTAAGGGTTAGGATTTTTAAGATACTTACTTATCTAAGATACTTACTTATTAAGTATGTTAACCTATTTATTAAATTAATAATAAGTACCTAATGACCTAGGCTTCTAGATAATAGGCTAAAGGTAGTAAGAACTTATAACCTAGATATAATAATATTTATCTTTTATATTATATTTTAAATACTTTTATACTTTAAGAAGTAATAAAGAGGGCCTCTTAATATCACGCGGTAATTAATTAATAAGAAAATATAATTCTAATAACTTTTAATAGCTTACTAGATATACTAACTAGGGCTTAATTTTAGGCTTACTTATGCTAGAATTATAGTTAGTTTAATAAGTTTAATATTACTATATACTAATAACTTAATACCTATAGATAATTATAGAGCTATTCCTAGTAATTATATATATTATTATTTAAATAGCCTAGGTCCCTTAGCTAATAAAAGCTCTAAAATAAGCTTTTTAAGCAAAGAATATAAAATATATAGCTAATTATATATAATAGGCTTTTAAGCTAAAATACTTATACAAGCTAGGTCAAGCACCCACTATATATTTATACTAATATTAAACTAATTAACGCTAATTAAGGACTTATTAGGTAGTAATTATTTAGTAGATATAATAATTTGATAGCAAGGCTAATAAGCCTATATACTCTTAGGTAAGTCCTTAGTTTAAGAGAGATATTAAAGTAATTAAGATACCTATAATAATCTATAAGAATAATATAAATTAAGAGAAAAGTTTATCTACTTAGATTTCTATCTATCTTAACCCCTAATAATCTTATTATAAGATTCTTTTTTTTCTTTTTTTTTTTTTTTTACTCTAACTATGCTTAAAAAGCATAATATCTCCAAAGCCTGGATTAACCCTATAGGGATCTCCTATAGGAAGATTACTAATATTATCTCAAACTAGGAATATCCCATAGCTGCCGACTATGACAACTAAGACTAGGCTAGTAAGAAATATATAGCTTAAATAAAAGAGCTATAAGTAGCTATTAATACAAGCAATAAGAAATCTATTATTACTCTTAATACATCCTCTTTACTAATACCTTTGTTATTTTAATATTAAGGGTATTAAGGCCTATGTTAATTAGATTAACCTTATATCCTATAGCTTATATAGGGATAGTAAGAATACTACTAGAAAGCAAGTTTTATTACATACTAACCTACCTAAAATCGACTATGCTTTAGACCTAGTAAGTATTACTAGAATACTTAGTATCTATCTAGCACTTTTAATTAATATATATAAACCTCTTGCGGTTCTAATGCGTTAGCATTAAGCCTTCTAGTATTATACTTAGCTTAGCTTTTATAATTAATGCTTTAAGTATAAAGATCCTTTATATTAAAAACCCAGCTATAGCTTTAAAGGTACTAATTAGTCTAGTCGCTGCTATAATATAGCTAAAATTCTCTTATATATCGCTAAGTAACTATAAAGCTACTCTATTAATAAAAGGAACTATATCTATTATTACTTTCTAGCTAATAGAGATTATAAAATACTAGATAAAACTAATATATCTTCCTACTAGTATTTAGACGAGGCTACCGCTACCCAATACTATATATAGGCTATAATAGCTACTATTAGATCTTATAAGTTTAAGAATAGGTAAAATAAATATATAATATTTACTTATTTTCTCTCTCTACTTAGATTCTATGACGCTAAGTTATCCTAAATAAAGACTAATTATCCTAGTAAAATAGGTTATAATTTAATAATCTAAGATATTAATCTTAGTACCCTTAATCTTAAAGTTCTAAGGGCTATATGTAAGGGTAAGCATACTAGGGGCACTAAAGCTCTTTTCTTACTAATTAACTATAAGTAATTCTTCCCTGCTAAAATACTCCCCCCAAGAATATAAAAACTAGCTATACTTATATTAACTTTAGTAGTAATATTAATACTAATGAGAGTAATCCTAATTAGACTGGTTTTCTATTTTATCCTCGCTATTTATATCTCGCAGTAGTTATATCACTTAAGAAGCATAAAGACAAGCCTAAGCCTCTAGCCTTCCTTAATTACCCTTAGAATATACTTAACTAGTCTAAGAATAATACCTATATAGCCAGAGTTATATATCTAAGTAAGAATATTAAGATCACTTCTAGGTTATAGAGTAAGGTATTAAAGATACCACTATTAAGATACTTAGTTATATTAATAAAATATATTAAACTCTATTTCCTAGCTAATCTTACTAATATATACTTATATAATATACTCCTAACCCCTTGCCTAAGTTATTTCCTAAAAGAATCTAAAAATCAATAACTTATTAATTAGCCTTTACCTATTTTGCTTTTACTAGAGCCTTTTATAAATAAAGGCATATTATCTATTAACCTACTTAGAGCCACGATATTAAAGGTCCTTAACTTTGCCTTTAATATAAACCTATACCGCATATAATAGTAATCCAGGGAAATATAAAGTAAGGCTTATATTAACTACTCTAGGGCTAAAGGCTACCCTAATACTACTATTAACTCTCTAGGTATCTAGCTAGGTAATTCTTTGCGCCATAGGGATTCCTAGTTAAGCGCTAAGCCGATTAATAAGATATATATAAAATGCCGAAATACATAAGAGCATAGGTAAAAGTACCTTAATAAAGTAAAGACTCCCCTCTTTAGGACATAGTGGGACTATAAACTTGGCTTTAGAGCTTATATTAATAGTAAATTTAAAACCAGAGATACCTATAGCTTCTCTATAATTTTAAGTTATAAGCCCTATAGCATAGTCTATCTACTTACTCTTATATAAATATAACTAAGATCTAATAAGATAATATAGGCCTTAATAGATAATATATTTAAAGGTAAATAAGCTAATAGCTAGCTTAATATAGAGGGAGAATATAAGCTAGTCTCTTTTATTAGAGGCCTCGGCGAGGTTAACTTTAATAACGCTGATAAGGGTAACCTAGCCTATACTAAAGTTAAGCCTATTAAACCCGAGAGGCATATAGTAAACCTATTTAGAAACACTAGAATGACTTTTTAGCCATAGGGGAAAGTTATCTCTATGCTTATATTCTTTAATGATGCTAATAGAGGTGCTAGCGGGCATAGCGCGCCTTACTTTAATAGAAAGCTTAATACCTATGTTAAGTTAGACTTTAGAGGCTTTAGTCTGAAATTCCCGCTTAACCTAGAAGATAAACTAGGCACTAGGAATACTAAGCGTAATAATAATAAGGTTTTTATAGATAATAATTATGCTATCTATAACTCTAGGGGCAATAATAATAGGTTTACGCAGAGCACTTACTTTAAATCTAGTCTTATAGTCGACCTAGGCTTATTTACTACCCTTTATCTATTTAAGGTTCCTATTTTTAATAAATACGCTCTTATAATATAATAAAGATTTACTAAATAGAATAAAAATTAATAAACTATAGTATATTTATAAAATTGGCTTTTTTTCTCTCTTTAGACCTTACCCCTATAGCATACTTAAATATTACTATTACCATAGGTCCCTCCTAGCCTTATTTAGCTTACTTTATTAGTTCCCACTTAACTTAGCCCTATTATCCCTAAACTTAGCTAGTAGTTATTAATTCCTTATCCCTTAACCACGCTTATAAATAAATATATCTTAATTATTATTATTATCGCCGTCGTCTATATAGCTACGAGATATAGCATTTCTCCTAAACCCACCGCTATAATTAATATCTTCTAAACTATTATTAATATCTATAGCCTATAGCCTTAATAAGCTAAGTGCTATTACTACTAGTTATATAACTTCGGGAGACTTAGTATAAGGCCGATCTAGTATTATAGCAACTAATTACTCGGGCATTAAGGCGGGAGCGGGCTTAGATACCCTATATAGATACTTTCTAGGCCTTTTACTACTAGGTCTAGCTCTACCCTATTTTCCATATATCTTAGGCTCTTGAGACTTGCTAATATACTTAGCTATTACTAACTTTAGAGGCTAATATATTTATTTTTAAAGCCTATCTAAACCTTTCCCTAACGCAAAGTCTAAGTTAATTACTAATAGAGACCTAGTATAAGACCTAGCTATATCTATTACTATTAGATAATACTTATCCTCCTTAGAGTTATCTTATACCTCTCGCTTCTGCTTTTATAGTAATTTAAGTATAAATTTAGGCGACTTATATATTTCTAAGTTATTCTCTCTAAGGATTTAATATAAGGCCTTTTTACCCTTATTAGAATTCTTTTTATTAGACTTAGGAGCTTTTCTTATTACTCTTTATCTATTATTAGCATAATTTAGATAGCATATTTGCTTCTTAGCCTCATTAGATATTTCTCCCGCCTTATAGTTAAGTACCTTCTTAATTAGATTAGGGAAGTTCTTACTATAATTAAAGAAGAGTTCTTTACTAGCCTAAATATTATATATCGCAGTAAATTTAATCTAGTATTTATTATTAATATAAAGAATTTAAGGCATAATATTATAGCTACGCTTATTACTATCTAACTTCTCTAATGTATAGTTAATATAGCAGCTTAGGTTACTATATATAGCCGCATTTACCTAAATACCTTTATTTTCAAAAAGTATAAAAATATATAAGATATTAGATTCTTTATTAAATATATTACTATATTTAGCCTCTCTCTAGACGCCTTTATTATAAGTAATAAGTTCTCTAATATACTTAATAATAAAATTACCCTATATAATAAATTTAGCTACAAAAAGCCCATAGCTAACTCCCTCTATCTAGCTTTAGCCTAATACAAAAGCCCTAATAAGACTATACTATAAAGAATAATTTTAGCAGCTAATAGCATAAAGGAGTTTATCCTTGGTATTTTTAGGATTAGCCCTTTTTAGAATATTATAGATACCGCAAAGATTTAAATTATACTCGCGGTTTAGCTATATATAAATATATAATTTATCTTTTTATTTTAAAAAATAAGTTTTACCTTATAAATAATAGGTATAGCTAATAAATTTATATATATAATTCTTTACTATATATTTATAATACTTCTTATATAAATATTTATACTAGATATAAATATAATTTTCTAGGGTATATAATCCTTTATAAGAGTAAGGCTTAATTAGCTCATACTATTAATACTCTTAGCTATATATGCGATTTTCTTAGTCGCTAATAAGTACCTTTTTAAAGCAATTATACTATAAAACTATCCTAATTAGTATTTTCTTAACTAGCTTAGGCAGAGGTAGTCTAATACTAAGGTATTTATATTTATAGATAATATCGCGATAATTATAATTAAAAAGGTAAGCTATAATACAAAAGGGATCTATTTTAACGCGACTATAGTTAGCTATTATAACTATGTATCGCATAATAATATACTTTTCTAGTATCTAAGGCCGCTGCGTAGAATTTACCGCAAAAGTGGTTAATATTTAGTAATAATTATATTTATAGGGGTTAAGAAGATACCTATTAGCGATATTAGCCTTATTAGATAGAATATATCTTCTTTACTTAAGGGTATCTAAGAGGTAAGAAAGTATTAAAAGGTTTTATTTATAATTAGAAGTATTATACTCTCTATGCTTATAGGAATAATTAAAGTAAATAAGATAACTAAGAATATAATAAGTTCTTAGATAGAATTTAATAGCCTTGAATTTATCCTTATATTAAGAGTTAGAGTTATTCTTAGCTATCTATTTAGTATTTATAATACTATTAATAGACTTATTAAGTAAAAGGATATCTTAGAGCATAATTTACTTTATTAAAGGCTAGTTTTAATAAAATATATAATAAAATGCTTCTATAAATATTTTAGTAGCCCTATTAGCCTTAGGGTAGGTAATAGACTTGGCTTAGCGATAGGAATTAAGGATATTAGACTTCTATCAAGGCATAATTATATTATTAAGTACGCGGCTTACTATATACTAAATTAGGGTTAATTTATCGCAACTAGGAAGCCTAAGCCTATCTAGCTAGTTTTTAAGGTAAAGCGAGATAATTAAGGTGAATTCTAAGTAGATAATTATATATACTTTTTCCTCGCGATATATTAACTTAAATCTAGATTTATAGTTAATATCCTTTAGCTCTTATTACTAAATATTATATTTTAATTCCTTAGAACTCTTAAGGTCTCTTAGGTAAGGAATAAATATTAATATTATATTTAAAATAAAAATACTTTTTTTAATTTCTATATAATAAAAGTAATACTAGGGAATATACTCTTTATTAGTTTAAATATATATAACCTCATAGCAATCCTTATATTTATTATTCTTAGGGTTAAAGTATTTTTATTTTTTTATATTAATATTAATTTTATTAAAGTATATAGGGTTAATTACTTTAAACTTAACTCTTATTACTTTAGCCTTATCGCTTATTATAGGATTACTACTAAGGCTAGTAAAGAGATTATTACTAGTAAGAATATAGCGCTCTATAGTCTTAGTAGATTTAATAATATAGGATATTATATATATATATTTATCTTTAATATCTTAGCGAAATATAATTAAAGCTTATATAATATGAGAGATATCCTATTCTAGCTTTTATAGGGTTTAATACTTAAAGCTTATAGCTTTAGCATTTTTAGTTACTTTAAGGGAATAATACTCTAAAGTTAGTATTACCTAATAATGCCCTAGGTTAAGGGGTTATATATTAAATAACCTTGGTATATCTTAGGTATTATCTTATTTATTATTTAATATAATTACCTTTTGCGCTAACCTAAATATTAATTATAATAAGTAAGGTAGCTTAAATAAATAAAAGCTAGATTAGCCTTAATTAGGTTATTTCTAAGGCAGATTAATAGGCGCATAGCTAGTCTTACTAGCGGGGTTATATAAAATAAATCAGGTATTAGTTATTTTAAAATAAGCTGGCTATAGCGATAGTGATTATTATAAAAGAGGAGAATTATCCCTAGGATTACTTAGATTATCTAGGGTTATATTAGTTACCTTAAGTTATATAGAAGGATAAGCGGGACTAGGAGTAGGAATTATACCTAGAATTAGGCCTAGAGCTATTGCTATAACTAATTTTATTATAATTTTCTAGGATTATCTCTCTCCTTTAGTTATAGCTACCTATACTATTCTATAATAAAAACAGTCTCGTGCTAGATAATAAAGTAAAAAGAAGAGCGATATAGACTATAAGTTTACCCTATTAGTTAGAAAGAGGTTTACCTAGGTTAAGTCCTAAGAACCTAAATAAAAGATACGCATAGCTAATAAAAGGCATAGGTCTTAACTAAAAAGCGAGCTAGCGCGATTAAAAATATAAATAAACCTATTAATCTAATAAATATTTCGCAAATAATCCCTTATATAATAAGCTAATAATACTATTTAATCTAATTTACATATTAGACTTTTATTAAATTATCTATAAGGCTTAAGATAAAAGTAGTGATATTTAATTATCCAGTAGGTATTAAGAGTCTATAAGGACTAGCCAGGGGAACATATTTATTAATAGAGCTTAGGGCATCTTACTAGCTATACTTAGGAGGCTAATAGGGGAATACTATTATAAAACTCCCCTATTAATTATCTTTAAGGCCCCTTCCTACTATTAACCTAGATATTACCTTATACCTTATTTATCTAGATACTTAGCTATAATTAGCAGAGCAGGTATTATAGACTAGCAGTAAGCCCCCGTGACATTCTAAAACCTCGATCTATATATTATAATCTAAGGAGTTTAGTTCTTTTAAATAATTCTTAGCAAGCGATATAATATCCTAATTAACCTGATTTTTATTAGCTATGTGTAACAATTATGCGTTTCCTAAGGGATAAACTAGTTATGCTAGGTTTATATTAGTAGAGAGTACTAGGTATATTCTAAGTAATAAAGGGGTATAAGTTATATCTAGTAATATACTTAAAGGTATTAAGTATAATTAAGTTATATTAATAATTAAGGTAATTATTATATAAGAAAATATAATAAATATATTTTATATATTTAGGTATAACTTATAACTATAAGTCGCGGCTTATAATAAGTTATAAGTCCTTCTATAAGCCTAGGCTAGGCTTATAGTATATACTATAAGTTACTAACCTTAATTAGTTATTTCTTATAGGGTATATATAACCTAGGTTAATGCTATAATATAATATCCCCTCTCTATTAGTTTTTATCCTTAAGACTATTTCTTATAGCTATTATCCCTTATTAAGTAACTTATATCTATAAATATTTCACTATTTAATATAATATTAAAATCTTAAGCTATATATAATCGCAAAGTATAAGCCCTTCTTATTAAAAATACTAGGTTCTTTATTATACCTTATAGCTATTATAAGTTATAATAATTAAAATATTAGGCTAAAAAGAGCTATAAGTATTATACTTAGTATACCTATTAGGGTTACTAGTATAATAATTATAGGATTATTTTCCTTAGTAGTAAGTTTATTTCTTAGTATAGTAAGAATTATTTATACTAAGTATTTATTAATAGCTAATTATTTTACCTAAGCGAAATATTAATTAAAATAAAAAGAAAAAATTATAAAGTTAGAGTTAATTATTTTATAGTAATAAATAAATAAGTAATTAGGTTATTTAATATATCTTTATTATTAAAAAAAATAATTAATTAAGTAAGGTAAAGAAATATTTTATTAAAATATTAACATATTAAATAAATTAAAACTAATAAAAAATATAAAGTCTTTTATAGTAATAAAGGCATAGCTAGCTAGGGCTATAGATATTATTAACTAAGGTAAGCTTCTTAATCTTTTTATTATTAGTAAAAATACTTTAGGAGTTATTATATATTAATAAGGTATTCTAAGGGCTCTTAAGTATTTTCTAAGTCTAAGTAATTCTTTTATTTTATAAAATATATTATTTTATTATTAATTTTATTTATATTAAGAATAGCTTCTATAGTATATTCTTCTAGTCTATTAACCACTGTTTCTAGTTTATTTCTAATCTTAACTTAAATAGTATTTTTTATTATTTTAAGTAATAAAATATAAAAAATTAAATAAAACTTAACTTTTAATAATAAATCTAATTTATAGTTATTTTCTAAGATTTTTTATTTAATTTTATAGGGTTTAATATATTTATAATTAAGTTTTTTATTTTATTATTTAGTTTTAATATTTTTTATTATAAGGTAAATTATATTTCCCTTTAAGAAGATTAATCTCTTAATTCTTTTCTTATTAATATAGTTTATTATCTTATTTTTAATAAATTTTATTTTTATTTTTATTTCTTTATATAAGTTTTATAATTAATTATTAATAAAGATTACTTTAGGGTTAATAATTATATTTCTTATTTATTAATAAGTATATAAGGTAAATTATATTTCCCTTTAAGAAGATTAATCTCTTAATTCTTTTCTTATTAATATAGTTTATTATCTTATTTTTAATAAATTTTATTTTTATTTTTATTTCTTTATATAAGTTTTATAATTAATTATTAATAAAGATTACTTTAGGGTTAATAATTATATTTCTTATTTATTAATAAGTATATAAGGTAAATCTAAAATTAATATATATTAATATAATCTTTATATTTTTATTTATTGCTATATTATAAGCTAGTTATATAATTAATAGCTTCTTAACCTAGTTAGTCTATTTATAGTTAATATAGTATTAAAGGTATTATTTTAGTATTTAGTTTATTTATTTAATTTATTTATTTATTTCCTTATAATATATAATAAAGAGTTTATAATTAATCCCTAAGTATCTTATAAGGCTTTATTAAAATTTTAAAATAAATAATAATCTTTAATTAATAATAATTTTAAGTAATATATTATATATTTTAGTAATATAAAAATATAAAAAATAAATTTTTTAATTATTATTAATTCTCTATAAGGTATAAAATAAAAAAATTTTATAAATCTATTTATAATAATAAAAATATTATTATAAAAGTTTTAAAAAATAAATTCTTTTAATAAGGGTAATTTTATATTAAAATTTATAGTAATTAAGTCTTATAGTTATTTTATAATTAGGAGTAATTATAGATTCTTATAAGGTTTATAGTATTATGCCTTAGTTTTTATATAAAAATTATATTAGTTAATAATTATTAAAATAATTTTATTTATTCTAAGAAAAATAAATATTATCTTAACTTATTTTAGGGTTTTATTAATTCCTTAGTATCTATATAGCTAGTAATTATATATTTTGCGTATAAGGTTATATTATAATTTATTTAGGACTTATTGCTTATTTATTTTTTCATTATCTAAGAGTTATATATTATGCTCTTAGATTTACTTTAGGAGTAAATTACGTTATTTTATAGTATAAGTACTTCTAATAGTAATATAAGATATCCTTATAATTTAATTATATTTATATAGTTTTAGTAAGTCCTTATCCCCTAGCTATATATTATTATAATATATTTTATAGTTAAGATAGTTATTTAGTTCTATGCTAAGGTCTTTTTATATAAAGTATTAATATATTATTTCTTAAAAGTCTCTATTATTAAGTTTTTTATTATATTTTATAGTCTAATAATAATATTTAATAAATTCTTTTATATATTTCTAAGGTATAAAGATGCGCTTTTAGTATATAATTATTCCCTATTAGCTTCTTACCTAGTTTACTTATCTAATTATAAGTCTCCTAAGTTCTCCTAGGGAAATATTAATAATAATCTTATTTTTTTATCTATCTATTAGGTAGTATAGTAATAGTTATTATTTAATATAAGTAATTATTAATTACTTAAGGTATCCCTCTTATATAAACTATAAGAGTTAATATATACAATAAGCAAGCATTATAAATAAGTAAGTATTGCACTTTTCCTTACCTCTTTATAATATATCGCAATAAAAATACTATAAACTATTTAATTAATTAAAACTACTAACTATAGTTTTCCCTAGATATTTTAATTACTATTTAATAGGTCCTTATATTATACCTAGGCTTATTATAAATACTATAATACTAAATGCCTAGTTATATTAACCTTCCTTAATTATTACTTCTTAATAATTTTATTATTATTTAAGTATTTATATCTATTTAATTAATTATTTATCTTTTTTCCTTTATTATTATTACTTTTCTTTTCTATAATTTAATCTTTTTTACCTTTTAGTACTAACTTAGTATCTTATTTACTTCTTAAAGGTCTTTAATCTTAGCCCTTAATAATATAATCTTATATATATTTCCTTTTATTGCCTTAATAAGAGACTTTATAATCTCTATAATTAACTCTAGGGAGCTATTATAATACCTTTTGATTTATTTTTTAAGGTATTTAGACTAAGATTTAGTCTTAAGTATAGTCTTTAGGGTCTTTAAGACCTAAGGGGTAAAGAGTTTAACTCCCTCCTTAGTAGGCATTAGAGTTTATAGTTATATATTAAGCTTTAAGATTATAATTTCTAGGTTAAGGGGAATAAGGCTAGCTCTTTTAAAAGCCCTTTTAATATTTCTTTTTATTATAATAGCCTTATATATTATATAAAAGACTAAAAAGAATTTAGTCTTTAAAATATAGGTAATAAAGTATTTAATTAGATATTTTATTTCTTAATTATAAGCCTTTTTTAATAACTTAAAGTACTTAATATTAAGTAGCTAAAATAAATAAGAGGAATAAAGTAATATATAAAGCTAAATAATTTTCTTTTCCTTATAATATCTCTTAAATTTAATAAATTAATAGTTTTTATAGCTATTAAGAATTAAGAGATAATAATAATTATTTAATTATTTAGCTATATATTAATTAAAATACTTAAGATACTTAAGACTAATTTTATTATTAATTTAGCTATTTTAGGTTATTATAATAGCCTAATTACCTAGGAGGTTATTATCTTAGTATTAATTAATAAGGTAATATTTACTTATATTAATAATAAATAGCTAGATTATTTAGCTTTTTATATTAATTACCTAGATAATTATAATTTATTTTTAATTTTTAGGCTATATTAATTTTAGCTTTAAATGCCTTTTTAAACCTATAATAATTATTTTACTTATAATTATGCCTATAAGAAAGCTAATATTATTAAAGTTATAGAGATTATTAAATTAGATATTATACTTCGCGATTATATTTCTTATAAAATAAAACTAATTATAAATAATTATTAGATCTTTATATTTAGCTCTTTAGTAATTATATTTCTAAAANTAAGAAAGCTAATATTATTAAAGTTATAGAGATTATTAAATTAGATATTATACTTCGCGATTATATTTCTTATAAAATAAAACTAATTATAAATAATTATTAGATCTTTATATTTAGCTCTTTAGTAATTATATTTCTAAAAGAAATATATCTTAAGCTTTAAGTATTACTTAATAAAGTTTAAAGCCTAATATATATTAACTAGTAATATATCGCGGTTAATAAGTAATTAATTAGTTATTTCTTTTATATTATATAGCTAGGGGGGAAATCCTTATAAATCTAGGTTAAAAATAAACTAAATAAAGATCTATTTCTCTAGATCTAATAGTTTATATAATTTAGGGATTATATTAAGTTAAGCTTAAATGCTATTTTATTACTAATATAGCCTATGCTTAGAGACCTAGTAAGTCCTTATAGCATATCGGATACTTAGCTTAGGGTTATTTTAAAGGGCCTAAAGGGCAAGAAGGGTTTTAGCCTCTATATTTAAGTCTAATTTATTTAGTAGTTAGGAATTAATTAATTAAATAGAAAGTTAGATATAAGAGGGAAAAGTGCGACGCTTACTTATCTGCGACGCTTGCTTATAATATATATTATTCTTTTATTTTAATCTTCCTAGTATCTAGGTTAGGTTATTAGCTAATAATATCTATACTATTATTTTTTATTCCTTTAATATAAATAATAATATTATTAAATTCTAAAAAATATTTAGTATATTATAGTTATTATTTACTAAGTTCTTAGGTTTTTATAAAATAAATAATATTCTTATAATTTATATATACTTTAATTTAATTTTTATTTCTAAGGAAATAATATTAAAATTCCTTAAAGGTATTAATTATTATAATAAATTCTTTATTATAAATAAGGTAATTAAGTTTTACTCTATATAACTTATAAAAGTAAAATATAATAAGGTATAAAAATCCTTTATTATCTTATTATTTAATCTAAGCGCTTAATATAAAATCTAAGGTATTTATTTTAAGTTTAATTTATTAAGATAAATTAAATATCTTAAGTATTAATTTACTTAAGATAAGCTCTTTAATTATATTAAAGGCTTTTTTTATTTTATCCCTAAATATAAAAGTTTTATTTTTCTTTATAAGATTAATTAATAATATAGTAATTTTCCTAAATTATTAAAGGAATTTATAATAATAATTAGTAAAACTAAAGAAGGCCTATATTTCCTTAATCTTTATTAATTCCTTTTATTATCTAATTACTAAGACTTTCTTAGGGTTTATATATATTTTATTATAAGAGATAATATATCTAAGAAATTCTATTTCTAATATATAGAATTTATTTTTCTTAGGTTTTATTAATAACTTAGTGTCTTATAATATTTATAATACCTTATAGATATATTTTATATATTTTTTTTTTATTTTAAAGTAAATAAAGATATTATCTAGGTAATATATAATAAATATATTTAGATATTCTCTTAGTATATTATTAATTATTTATTAAAATATAATAAGTATATTAATAAGTCTAAAAGGCATAATTAAGTACTTAAATAATCTATACTTAGTATAAAAAGTAGTTTTTTATTTATATCTCTCTTTAATCTAAATAAGATTATAAGCTCCTTTAAGACTAAATATTATAAAATATTTTATTTTAAAAAATTAATTTTTTAACTTACTAATAAGAGGTAATAATATATAATCCTTAATTATAATAATATTAAGTATTTTAAAATTAATATAAAATTAAAGCCTTTTATTTTTCTTTAAGATAAATATAATAAGATATTTAATAAATAATTTATTTTCTTTAATATATTTTTTTTATAATATATCTTTAATATATTTCTTTAATATTAATAATTATATTTTATTAAGTAAGTAAAGTTTATTAAAGCTAATATACTTAATAAGTAAGATAATTAGATAAGTAAGATAATTAAAAATCCCTTAACTTATATTATTATTATTTAATTAATTAATTCTTAATTACCTAATATATTAAAAGGAAATAGAGAGGCTAGAATTCTTCTTGCCCTTTAGGCCTATTAAAATACCCTAAACTTAAGTCTCCGGCGAGCTATAAGAATCTATAAAGTTAACTATAGTACTCTCTTTAACCGTAATTAAGGCATTTAAGCCTAAGCTAATATTATCCCTAAATTATATAAGCTATCTAATCTAGAGGAAAAGATCTTTCTTTATTTTATTCTTAACCTAGATTTATAAGGATTTCCCTCCTAGCTTTATAGTATAAAAGAAATAGCTAATTAATTACTTATTAACTATAGCGTATTACTAATTAGTATATACTAGGCCTTAAACTTTATTAGGTAATATCTAGACCTTAAGACGTATTTTTTTTAAAAATATAACTACTAGAGAGCTAAGTACAAAGATCTAATTATTATCTACGATTAGTTTTAGCTTATAGCGAATATAATTGTAAAGTATAGCATTTAATTAAATAATATCTATAACTTTAATAAGACTGGCTTTCTTATAGGTATAATTATAAGCGAAATGGTTATTATAGGCTTAGAAAGGCATTTAAAGCTGAAATTAGTATAGCCTAGAAACCGGGAATAGATTATAGTTATTTAGGCGATTAATGCAGAAGGCTAGGTAATCTAGCTATTTATTATTAGTATGGGCTAATATTACCTTATTAATTAGTACTAAGAAAGTAACCTCCCGGGCGATTAGGCTATTATGATGACCTAAAATGGCTAGATTAATAATAAGACTAGTCTCTAGTGGCTTAAGTACTTTAATTAATATATAATTAATTAATTAATTAGTTCTTATTATCTCTTAATCCTTAATAGCTATAAAAGTTATTAGTTAATTAACTTTAAGAGATATTATAAGGAGAATAAGATTATTTAGCTTTATATACTACCTTATTCCTCTTATCTACTCTAGCCCCTTAATATTAAGTACTTTGCGCTTCTAAAGAAGGCCTATAGTTAAGAAATAAAGTATTTAATTAGATGCTTTATAACCTATGTTTTAAAGACTAAGTTCTTTCTAGCCTTCTATATAGCATATAAGGCTATTATAATAGAAAGAAATATTAGGGGGGCTTTTAAAGAAGCTAGCCTTATTCCCCTTGACCTAGAAGTTATAGTCTTAAAGCTTAATATATAGCTATAGACTTTAATGCCTACTAAGGAGGAAGTTAAATTATTTACCCCTTAGGTCTTAAGGACCCTAAAGATTATACTTAAGGCTAGATCTTAGTCTAAATACCTTAAAAGATAAATTAANATAAAGTCTCTTATAAAGGTAGTAAAGGGAAATATATATAAGATTATATTATTAAGGGCTAAGGTTAAAGACCTTTAAGAGGTAAATAAGATATTAAGCCGGCGCTAGAGGGCAAAAAGGATAAGATTATAAAAAAGAGAAGTAATAATAATAGAGGAAAGAAGGCAAGTAATTAATTAAATAGATATAGATATATAGGTAATGGCGGAATTATTAAGGAATAGTAATTAATAAAGGTTAGTGTGATTAAGTATTTAGTATTATAATATTTATAGTAAGCCTAGCTATAATATAAGGATATATTAGGTAGTAATTAAGATATCTAGGGAAGAGTATAATAAGTAGTTTTAATTAATTAAATAATTAGTAGTATTTTTATTATGATTTTTATCTTAAGGGCTAGGATTTTTAATTATCTTACTTATCTAATTATCTCACTTATTAAGTACATTAGGTTATTTCTTATTAATAAACTTAATCTCTAAGTTATAATATATATATTTAAATAGATTTATTTTAAGTTCTTTTATAAAGAGCTTTTTATAAATATAATATTATAATAAAATATTTTTAAGTTATTTCTCTTCTAATATCTTCTTAATTTACTTAAGATTTTCTTTTAATTAATAAAACTATTATATAATATATATAATTATTTATTAATTTTATTATTTTTATTTATTNTTCTTAATTTACTTAAGATTTTCTTTTAATTAATAAAACTATTATATAATATATATAATTATTTATTAATTTTATTATTTTTATTTATTATAATATTTATATTATATCCCTTTACGTAAAAAGGTATTTTATATTTATTTTTTCTTAGCTTTTCTAGTATCTTTAATAAAAATTTAAGATCTTATATTATATCCTAAGTTATTATTTATTATAAAAGGTATCTTATTATTAAACGAAAATACCTAGCTAATTTTTTAATTAAAATATAAGTTATAGTATTATAACTATAAGTACCTAAATATAAGATTATAATATTTATTAGATATAATATTAAATAATATCCCTTAGTTTTTTCTTTTAATAAAAACCTTAAGGTAATTAATCTTATAGTTAATAACTCTATTATTATAANTAAATAATATCCCTTAGTTTTTTCTTTTAATAAAAACCTTAAGGTAATTAATCTTATAGTTAATAACTCTATTATTATAATTAAAAGGGATTTCTTTTAAGTTAATAATTAAATAAGGTATTTATTTATACCTCTATAATAACTTAAATTTATTTACTATTATTAGGTTAAAGTAATTCTACTTAGCTCTATTATTTACTAAAATATTTAATTATTCTCCCTTAATTTATATTTTTAATTTTAAGTATCTTTACCTATATACTTTATTTATAAAGTAAAGGGCCTTTTAAGATAATTTTTTCTTATATTTATCTATTTATTGCCTTATATTAGATAAGGTATTTAATTTTTTAATATTATATAGTTATTATAGCCTGACAAAGCACTCATTACGTGATCAAGGGAGGACCCGCTATTACCCACTAATTAAGGCGCGATTACCCCTAGGAGCTAAGTAATTATAGTGATTACTTTATAATTACCTATAATTACTTATATAATTACTCTAATTAACCTCTTAGGATAAGTAATTAAGGGAAAGCCCTTAAGTATATAAAATATATTTATTATATTATCTTATATAATAATTACCTTAGCTATTAATATAACTTAGTTATACTTAATACCTTTAAGTATATTACTAGATATAATACCCCCTTATTTAAGTATAGCGCAACTAGTCTATTTACTAATATAAACCTAGTATAACTAGTTTATCCCTTAGGAATATATATAATTATTATATATTAATAGCTCTTATTTAGAGGATTACTTATATTACCTTAAATAATATTAAATATAATAGCNAATATATATAATTATTATATATTAATAGCTCTTATTTAGAGGATTACTTATATTACCTTAAATAATATTAAATATAATAGCTACTTAGGTAACTCCTATAAATAACTACTAGTAGGTTCTACTTACTAATTACTTATTTATGCCTACTTTAGTTAACCTAGATAAAGAACTAAATAATATAAATAGCTTTAATAATAAGGAAAATAAGTAATTATAAGCTTAGATTACCGCTATAAGTATAGAGATAAATAGATTTTATAAGCTTATTAAAAGAATAGGCAAAAACTAGTATGCCTAGAATATATAATATCTAGATAATATCTAGAATATTACTAATATAGTAGTTACTGCTATAAATAAAAGGGATATAAGAGAAATCTTAAAGCTAAACCCCTTAGACCCTTTTAATAAAACTACCTATAAGCTATTAGTATTCTTTACTTAGCTAAGGGTATTTATAATATACTACTTAATATAATTTATCTTACTTATTAATAAGGTCTAGTATACTATAAGAAGACTTAAGAACTATGCTATAGTATAGTTTAAACCTATTATAAGGGAATACCTTATAGCTCTAATTAGCTAATATTTGCCCTATACCTATTACCTCTACTTAGATAATAAAGCCTTTAAAGTAATACTCTAATAAGCCTTTAGAATTATTAATAAAAAGGTATAAGCTAAAAGAGAGATTAAGGCGCTTTAATAAACCTAATTTACCTTAGAGTATAAAATAAAATACCTCTAACTCGCCTTAAAGCTTAACTAGAATTAGGAACTTTTAATATCTTTTTTTTTTAATAAATTAAAAAAGAAAATATAAATAAAACTTTATAAGAAAAAATAACTTAATAACCTTATTAAATATATTAATAAGGTAATTAAGATTAATAATTAATAGTTCTCTTAGAGAAAACTCTAAAACCCTAAGTTTAATAGTAATAAGACTAATAACCTTTACTTTAATACTAATTAGGGTAAGAAAAGGTAAAATAATACCTTATATAATATTAACCTAAGACTTATAAAACTTAAAGTAACTTAATAAGAACTAAAGGATATTAAATATTATTATTACTATAAGAAGGGTTATAAGGCTAATAAATACTATAAGAAATAATAAGATATTAAGGAGAAATATTATTAACTAAAATTATAATAAAACCTCCTAAAAGGTAAAAAATACCTAAAAATAATTAATTAAAATAATAACCCCTAGATAGCTATTTATATTACTAAGATACTTAGAATAATATAATAAGGATATAATAAAATAAGACTTTAACCTAGGGAAATTACTATGCCTTATTAAGCTACCTACCTAATAGAAAAATAAGCTATTAATAACTATATAATTAGTAATATTATAAAGAAATAACTTTATAAACTAATTAAACCCCTAAAGGCCTACTAGTTATACCTTATTAACCTAGATATATAAAACCTATTACTAGAACTAGATAATAGGAAGGGAAACCTAGATGGCCTCTTATAGTAATAAACCCTTATTATAATTAGATATATAGAACTTAGAATAAAAGAACCTATAGTATTAGCTATAGCTTAATAATTATTATTATTAATATGTAAATAAGCTAACTTTTAAGAAGCTATAATAGAAGGATTTAGTTATAAGAAATAGATTATAAGATATAATAAATAGACCTATATGCCTATAATAATCTATTATAGGGACTATTAATAAAATAATTTTATATAATATAATTATACCTTATGCCCCTAATATTAAATTAAGGTATCTTAGGAATATAATAAAATCTATAAATAATAAAAGGTAAATTAATATAATAGACTATTATATAATAATTAGGTCGCTAAAATAAGTAATAATAATATTAATTAAACTAAGTTTAAATATAATACCTAGAAGCTATAAAAAGAATTATACTAAGGGCACTCTAAGAAGCCCTAGAAGAGCAATAAAGAATTATAAAAAGAGGAAAACTATCTTTAATTATATAATAAAAATAATAATAGGTATTAGAATAGCCTAAGGGAAAGGTATATCTAGATTATATAGGAGTATATAGATATAGTAAATAAATAGGAAATTTATATTTAAGCCTATTATAAAGAGTTAGCTAAAAACCCCTAGTACTTAAAAGTATCTTTTAACTTATAAGATAATATAAGAATATATCTAATATATTAAGAATATATTAATATCTCTTAGATATTATATTAATATTATTTATATAAAACCTATTAGAAAGAAAAATAAGAATAAGATTATTTCTTAATTATATTATTATATTAACTAAATAATAAACCTTACTTATAGTATAAAATAAAGGGTTATAATATAATATATTAATATAAATCTATTAATATTATAAATATATAATACTCTTTAGAATTATAATATATTATTTAAGAAAAGAAGTAAAATACTTATAAAATTAAGGACTAATAAAAGATAATTAGCTAGGAAAATAAAGAAGACCTAAGAGCTAAATAGAAATAATAATACTAAGATTAGCTATATAGCTAAGATAATATATATAATTATAAAGCCTATACTAATAGCAAATACAAGTTTAATTATTTTAGCTATATAATATTAAAAAACTAGATAGCCTATTTAATATAAGGTAGCGGATAGATAAATATAGGAATATATTACTATAAAAAGCCCTATACTCTATAAATAGAGTATATAAGTAATAATATCTAGAACTAAAAGTATAAGTTAAGGGAGAATAATTAAGTACTTTAGTAAATAATAGAGCTAAGTAGAATTACTTTAATTTAGTAATAGTAAATAGGCTTAAGCTACTATAAAGGCATAAATAAATAGCTTATTTAGTTATTAATTTAGAAGGAACCTCTTTTAATTATAATAATAAAGTTATTAACTATAAGATTAATTACCTTAAGGTTTTTATTAAAAGAAAAAACTAAGAGATATTATTTAATATTATACTTAATAAGTATTATAATTTTATACTTAGGTATTTATAGTTATGCTAATTTAATTTATATTTTAACTAGAGAATTAGCTAGGTATTTTCTTTTAATAATAAGATATTCTTTATAATAAATAATAACTTAAGGAATAATATAAGATTTTAAACTTTTATTAAAAATACTAAAAAAGTTAAGTAAAGGTAAATATAAAATACCTTTTTACCTAAAGAAATATAATATAAATACTATAATAAGTAAAAGTAATAAAATTAGTAAATAATTATATATATTATAAAATAATTTTATAAGTTAAAAGAAAATCTAAAATAAATTAAGAAAATATTAAAAAAAGAATAACTTAAGAATATTTTATTATAATATTATATTTATAAAAAACTCTTTATAAAAAAACTTAAAATAAGTCTATTTAAATATATATATTATAACCTAGAAATTAAGTTTATTAATAAGAAATAACCTAGCTTTAATAAACTCTATTTACTTAATAAAATATAATTATTAGTATTAAAGGAATATATTAAAGATATATTATAAAAAGGATATATTAAGGAAAGTAAGTTATTTATTAAATACTTTATTATATTTATCTTAAAGAAAAATAAAAAGCTTTAACTCTATATTAATTTTAAAATACTTAATGCTATTATAATTAAGGATTATATATTATTACCTTTTATTAATAAGTTAAAGAATTAACTCTTTAGTATAAAGTATTTTATTATACTTAACTTTAAAAGAGCTTATAACCTTATTTAAATTAAGGAGAGATATAAATAAAAAACTACTTTTTGCACTAAATATAAACTATTTAAGTATTTTATTATGCCTTTTAGACTTATAAATATACCTATTATATTTTAATAAATAATTAATAATATATTATAANCTTATAACCTTATTTAAATTAAGGAGAGATATAAATAAAAAACTACTTTTTGCACTAAATATAAACTATTTAAGTATTTTATTATGCCTTTTAGACTTATAAATATACCTATTATATTTTAATAAATAATTAATAATATATTATAAGAATACTTAGATATATTTATTATATATTACTTAGATAATATTTTTATTTTCTTTAAAATAAAAGAAAAATATATAAAGTATATTTATAAGATATTATAAATACTATAAAGCGCTAACTTACTAATAGAACCTAAGAAAAGCAAATTCTATGCCTTAGAAGTAGAATTCCTTAGATATATTATCTCTTATAATAAGATATATATAGACCTTAAGAAGGTCTTAGTAATTAAGGATTAAAAGGAATTAACTAATATTAAGGAAGTATAAGCCTTCCTTAGTTTTATTAATTACTACTATAGATTCCTTAAATAATTTAGGAAGATTATAGTATTACTAATTAAACTTATAAAAAAAGATAAAACCTTTTTATTTAGAGCTAAGGCTAAGAAAGCTTTTAATTAAATTAAGGAATTTATCTTAAGCGAGCTAGTACTTAAGATATTTAATTTATCTCGATAAATTAAACTTAAAATAAATACCTTAGATTTCGCGCTAGGCGCCTAGATTAGATAGCGAGATAATAAAGGATTTTTATATCCTATTATATTTTACTCTTATAAGCTATATAGAATAGAGCTTAATTACTTTATTTATAATAAAGAATTCCTTATAATTATTAATATTTTTAAGGAATTTTAATATTACCTCCTTAGAAGTAAGTATTAGATTAAGGTATATATAGATTATAAAAATATTACTTATTTTATAAAAACCTAAGAACTTAGTAAATAATAATTATAATATATTAANTAGATTAAGGTATATATAGATTATAAAAATATTACTTATTTTATAAAAACCTAAGAACTTAGTAAATAATAATTATAATATATTAAATACCTTTTAGAGTTTAATTATATTATTATTTATATTAAAGAAATAGAGAATAGTAGAGTAGATATTATTAGCTAATAACCTAACCTAGATACTAGAAAGATTAAAGCTAAGAAATAACTTTTATATTTTATACTAGAAGGGCACCTTAAATAGAAGTTTATTAGGTAAATAGAGAAGCTAATACCCTTATTAAAATACCTTATACTTATTTAGAAATATAAATAATTAGTTATAGACTTTATTAAGTATATATAAAGATATTAATAATAGAGCGATAGAGTCTAGATATATAAGAGAAAGATCTTTATTCCTAATAAAGTACTCTAAGCTATCTTTAATTATTATTACTACTAAGTTATATATTATAATAACTTAAAAGAAATAACTAAAGCTATATAATAATACTATAATAACTATAACCTTAAAAGTAGAATAAAAAGAAAAATATATTAATATAGAGGATACTAAGGGAAGATTACTAGCACTAAGTAGAATAATAGGCTAATACCCCTATTAGAATACCTTTAGCTTATTAAAAGCTATAGAAAATAAATTATTAATTTTATAGACTATGCACGAGGATATAACTAAAGAAGAGATAGAATCCTTATATTCTATAGAGGAATTACTATCCCTAATAAAGTATTTAATCTAATCTTTTAATACTATTATAACCTATTTCTTTATAATAGAAATTACTAGCTAAGATTTAAATAAATAAACTATATCTATAATAATAATTAATTTAAATAGAAAATTAAATAATAGATATAAAATTATATAAACTATAACCCTAATACTAAACCTATTACTTATAAATAGGATAGGGTTATAGGAATACCCTACTAAATTATTAATATAACTTATACTATAAAATAAAGTAATTTACTCTTAAAGTAAATCTAGGAATATAATAAATAATTCTTAAATAATAAGAGAACTAATAAATAATAAGTCTTAGATAAACTATATTATAAACTTATATGCGAAATATATAATTACCTATTATATAGATATTAAGGAATTAATAAAACCTTTGAATAAATTAAAATAATATTTACCTTTCTTAATATAAAGAAAACTATCGCAATAGTTATTAAATAATATAACCTTTGCGTAAAAACTAAGGTATAATACTATAAACCTTATAGAAAACTATAACTACTCTTAATTATATAATAACTATGGGATTTTATTATTATAGACTTTATTACTAAATTACCCTTATTAGAGGAACTAGCTACTAGAAACTTTTATAATAGTATTTTTATTATTATAAATAGACTTATAAAATTTTCTTATTTTATACCTTATAGAGAATTAATANAACTATGGGATTTTATTATTATAGACTTTATTACTAAATTACCCTTATTAGAGGAACTAGCTACTAGAAACTTTTATAATAGTATTTTTATTATTATAAATAGACTTATAAAATTTTCTTATTTTATACCTTATAGAGAATTAATAATAATAAAAGAATTTATTTACCTTTTTTATTTTTATATTACTAAGATATATAGTATATTACTTAAAATTATTATAGATTAAGGATTATTATTTACTTTAAAATTCTAATAGAGCCTTATAGGATACTTAGGAATTAATTATAAACTCTTTATAATATACTATAAGGAGATAAATAGTTAGATTAAATATATAAATTAAATACTAGAATAATACTTTTAATACTATATTAATTATAAGTAAACTAATTAGGCTAAAAAGCTATTAGTTACCTAGCTAGCTTATAATATAGCTATAAATAAAAGCATAAAGATTATATTAGCTTATATTAATTTTAGATTTATACTAGATATATACTAATAAATATAAGATATTATTATTAATCTTAAAGTAATTTTTATTAGTAATTAATTAAAAAACCTATATAAGGAAATAAAAATAAAACTTAAGTTTATTAAAAATAAGATAATAAATTATATTAATAAGAAAAAAATTAAGGGATTAATTTTCTTAGAGGGAAATATAATCTATCTTATAATAAAAAATATTAAAATAAAATAATAAAATAAAAAACTTAACTATAAGTATATTAGACCTTATAAAATTAACTAAAAAATCTTAAAATATAATTATAAACTAGACTTATTACTAAAGGTTAAGCTTTATTTAATCTTTTATATTTTATTACTTAAATTAATAGAAAATATTATTTAAGTTAAAACTAGTAATAAGCTAGAGGTAGAAATTAATAAATTAGAATAATATATTATAAAAAATATCCTTAATATAAATAAAATTAATAATAAAATAATATACTTTATTAAATAAAAAAACTATCTAGACTTAGAAAATATATAAGAATTATTAAAATACCTTATTAATATATAATACCTTCTAAAGGACTTTTACTAATAATATTAAAAAAAAGAATAAAAATAGTATTTTAGTTAATAATATCTATAGTACTAATAAGCTATATAGCTACTATAGCCTTTAATTTTACCCTCTTAGCCTTATCTAACTTATTTAATAAATTTAGACNATCTAGACTTAGAAAATATATAAGAATTATTAAAATACCTTATTAATATATAATACCTTCTAAAGGACTTTTACTAATAATATTAAAAAAAAGAATAAAAATAGTATTTTAGTTAATAATATCTATAGTACTAATAAGCTATATAGCTACTATAGCCTTTAATTTTACCCTCTTAGCCTTATCTAACTTATTTAATAAATTTAGACCCTAATGCATTATTATTATACCCCGCTTATAAATTTACTTCTTTTAGCGATATAAATATATTAAGTAAGAGAGCCACTTATTTACCTATTACTATAGGGCAATTAACTCCTCCTTAGCCTTCTCCTCCTTAAGCTTAAGATAGCGCTTCTTAGCTATAAGGCGAGATATTATTAGATAAGTTAATAGGGAAAAAAAAATACTAAGCTAAACTATGCTTACTAATAGAAACTAATACTCTTAAGCTATTATAAGCGCGACCTTAATAGATATATTTTAAATAATAAAATATACCCTAAAGTATTTTATATTATAAATATTTCTAGGTATAATTTAAGTAAGGTATAACTTTAAAGCCTATTTCTTTAATTTATTTAAATAGATAATAATAGCGCATAATAGATTAAGATTTTACTTTTAGTATATTATTAGTATTATTAGAATATTTAAAAAAGAAGGTTTTAATAAACTAAGAGAAGTTAAGTAATTAACTTTAGAGGCCTTAAGGATAAGCCCTAATAGAGGGGAGATATTATATTATAGCCTAATAAAGTACTTATTATATAATTAAGGGAGGACTTACTATTACTTATTAATTAAGGTATAATTACCCCTAGGAGCTAAGTAATTATAGTAATTACTTTATAATTACTTATAATTACTTATATAATTACTCTAATTAACCTCTTAGGATAAGTAATTA
>WESZ01000263.1:0-21253 GCA_011033785.1 Fusarium cf. falciforme
ATGGCATCAGCTCTGCTACATTAAAAACAGTGCGCTATCATATCAATACTGTATCCCTATATAAAAACGCCTAAAGCCTATGTGCGAAATAGCTCCAGTCATTTTCGTACATGGTTTTGTCACCCATGTGGTAATGTGCGACCGTACGCTTCGGCTGTCGGCCAAACCCCGCTTACCGGGCATGGCTGCTGGGAAATGGCGGCTAAAACCGAGTAGGAATAGAACCTGAACCTGAACCTGAATCACCACAGGATCACTCCTCTAACCGTGATCCATCCTCACATCCACTTAGCGTACTTGGCCCTATGAGGTGAGTCCTTCCGGGCGGAATAAGTTTCGTTTATTCATTCATGCCTCGCAGTCGACCTGCTGCCACCCCTCAGCTCTTGGACATGCCCCGACGTCGACATGCCCAAGCGACAACGGCCCCCAAAGACACTCCCCAAGAAGTTGCCGCCGTGTGATGGGCCAAAACTTGAATTGTTCGAGCACCACAGATGCCGCATTCGATGGCTTGAGAGGCTCAACAAGGATGACGACGATAAGGATTCGCCTGCAGAGGGCTATGTCTTTCGCGCAAAGATTCGCAGTCGAGAATACGCAATCAAAGTTGTAAGAGGCAAGCAGTCGTTGGGTATCGTCAAGCGCTGATGAATATCCTGGGCAAGTTTAAATTTCACGACCCTAGAAGCGACGACTACTTCTGGGAGCCCCTGGTGGGCGATGACATCGGTTTAGAAACAGTCGCCTACTACACGGACCCGTTCTACGCCGAATGCAGAGCCTATGGTCGAATTCAAGAAGCCATCAAGAAAGGCTACTTGAAATCCGACATTGTCGTCCCCTGCCATGGATTCTTCTTTCTACAAGAAAGAGACGAAAAAGTTCTCCAAGGTCGTAACATCGATCTTNGCCGAATGCAGAGCCTATGGTCGAATTCAAGAAGCCATCAAGAAAGGCTACTTGAAATCCGACATTGTCGTCCCCTGCCATGGATTCTTCTTTCTACAAGAAAGAGACGAAAAAGTTCTCCAAGGTCGTAACATCGATCTTGAGGCAGACCAGGTAGATCCAGAATATCAGCGTGCCACTCCGGGAGGATACAGGCCCAGGGCCATTGTCAAAGACCTCGCATCCGCAGATCCCGGTATCAACCAAGGCAACTTAAAACAGATTATTGGGGGCATCGTAAGACTAAACAGTCAGCGAATTTTCAACATGGATATCCGACTCGACAACTACAGGGATGGCAAACTTGTGGATTTCGGTTCATCGTGGACAGAGCCGCACATTCTCCTGGATGCGCTGGACGAGGAGGCGGCTGATGAGTCTAGATNGTAAGACTAAACAGTCAGCGAATTTTCAACATGGATATCCGACTCGACAACTACAGGGATGGCAAACTTGTGGATTTCGGTTCATCGTGGACAGAGCCGCACATTCTCCTGGATGCGCTGGACGAGGAGGCGGCTGATGAGTCTAGATCGGCGGATCGGACGAAGTTCAGCCAGATGTTGGAGGATGAAAAGATACCCAACCCCAAGAAAATCAGAGCGGTCCATCGTATGAGGCTGAGGCCTCGACGGGTACGATTTTACCCAGTATAAACATCGCCGTGCGATACAGACATCTGAAACGGTTCTAAGTAATATAATTCCTTCGAAGTAAAAACGTACTTTTGATCATCAAAATTTCGAGTTAGATTTTATTAACTAAACATTGGTGAAGCTCTGTAAGGGGTGTTCGTAAAATTCATAGCTGATTAACGGCATTGCCTGCTTCTGTCCCGTCCGTAAATATATATCCTGATTAATTCGAAGATGTCCCAGCATCAGGGAGCTTTAAACCCTCGATTTTGTCTTGCAGGCTCTCAAGTTCAGGATGCAAGAGTCCCTGCAAAGAACATCGGTGTACTGCCACACGTTTGGGCTCTGGAGTTGAAACATATTCCAGATCTTCGAAAACGGTTCGGCGCTTCTTCTTCCGGGTAGACGAATGGGATGGTATTTCCAACTCCCAGACTTCACTTTCGTCATCATAGTAACACTCCTCTGCGGGCAAGTAGAATGTCGGTGATTGAAAGCTTCGGGTAGCTTCTAGTATTGGTGATAGGCTTGTGTCGGGGAATGGCTTTGAGGGACGCGGCGAAAAAAGGTCATTGGCGGACATTTCTTGAATCAGTGCCCCTAGTAGCATAGAACTGCACCCAGAGGCAACACAAGTGCGGCCATCGCGTAGCCGGTCCACCTGATTGTGTAGCTGGTTGATCAACTCTTCCAGCAAATCTTGCCTCTTTTTCTCTATCATGTCTATACCACTTAGCACTCTAATATCCACATATATCTCAGTAACGCACCAATTATGTTGGGCTGGATTGGCAACCCAAATGTCGGTATGGGGCATGTGCTATGCAGGATTGCTGTTCGTGTTGCGGACTCAAACAGCTCTGTCTCATGAAAGACCGACGCAATGAGGATCCATCTGATGAGGTCCCTACATATCTCGCTCGGCAGTCTATGATTCAGCTGTTTTATCCACGCCTTCGTGACAAACCAGACAGCATCGTGGCACTGTAAATCATCGACTATCGCTGCGATATGAGCCATCATGTCGAGTGTGACGCTTTCGGGAAGGTCTCGGGTCTGGAGATGAAAAATCTTCATGACAATCCTAAACGCTTCCGGTTCAAACAATGGTTCAAACTTCCAGTGGCAGAGACCATCAGTTTCCGATGGTCGGGATTCCTGGTAATTTCTTGTGAACATCGCTCTAGCTCGACGCGATGCGACTGTGAGATGTTTCTTAGAGACCTTGAGGCGTAGTTCGAGAATCGAGTTGTCTTCTATTACCCAACCGTAAGTCTTAGTGAGACCCGCTATACGCGAATCTAAACATTGCGGACGAACCTTGTTGTAACGCCTGGTCGGAGTTGTGAGCTGGAGCATCGTCAGATGATCCCCGAGGGCCATCCTCGGTAGGTGCCTGATCATCTTCATCGTTCGGTTGGTCTTTAACCTGAGAAGATTGAGGGAGGTAAGGGATAATAATCAAGGTATCGCCAGCTGAGTCAATATCTTCTATCGGGCCAGCCATGTTGTAGAATGAGTCTCAATCTAGGGAGAAAGCAAGCACCCCTTTAGAGTGGTGAGACTTATATAGGGATTTTGATGCAGAGTCAGCTTAGTGGGAAATGAGAGTAACTCTGGTTCTACTAACAAGTTACTTGGTTCCGTATTTAGATTGTTATCTCTAGGCTCCGTTTGCCTGTTCGAGGTGCTATATCGGTAAGAAATTGTTCTAGCAGTAGTGCGAGTAGCCACGAGAAGGGTCTTTTTAACGTGGTATTGGTGAGAAACAGATAGACGGATAGAGCGCGTAGGAGAGAAGAAATACTGTTCATAACTCGCCGAAGTTCACACGGAAGGTTGGGTTCCTGAGCGCGAAATAAATTAGCACATTCCTAGGGGAGGGTATCTCGTAAATGACACGTAAAGGTAAACTTTCTAGTTCACCTGCAGAGGTGTACTCTTGGCCCACGAAAGTTAATTTCTCGTGTCAGCGGGCGCGTTTTACATGTGACAGGTGTTCTGATTTCTGGCGCAGGCTATGGGTAAGGTCAAACGTTCCAAGACTGTGTAGATGGCGTCTGTGGTCGTAAAAAAGCCACTGCTGTAACTTGTCTAGCGATCCGGGGACCCGGCGCTGTTCAATGGGCTCCTCCATGCTCTGATCTGACCCACAGGGCAACCATTCCCTGCTAGTAGGTCAAGAAGTAAATCTTATTAGAAGAGCGCTGCAGGGTGGCCCTCATGAACGTGCAGATGTGACATCTCAGTCATTACTTATCGCATCAAGAGTGTGAAAGCAGACTGAAGTAAGAATAAGGTCTCAAATAGCCCACATCAGGCATTAATCGGCAGCACTTGGTAGTGTCAAACAGAGCTCAGTCGAGCGGTCAAGCGGGGGGGGAGAGGGTGGAGAGGATTTTCGAGGGGCTGCCATTCCACCAGGTAAGTTACATGAGAAAGGTCGTGTTTGATGCACACAAACCGCAAGCTTAGCTTTTTGCGCTTCCACTTTGCTGAAGGTTTTATCTTTTTGAACTTGGACTGTCATCATCAAGGTGATCAACGAACCTCCGAGAAATTATGGAACATTGAAGCCACAGCTGTTCTCCCCACCCTGTGCCGCTTTGAATTCTGGCAGGCTTCCTGCATCTGTATGTCTTGGTTAACCCGGGTTACCTCTAGGCAATGATGTTTTGTGACCGTTCATGGGAACGAGAGGCGCCCATTGGTGCCGCATGACTTCTCAGACTGCTCGAATGGTGCAACCAGTGGCCTGGCAGGTCTTGTGCATGTGGCTCGGCGGTTGGTTGATATGTGAGGTAGCTGTTCGTCCTCAAGAGGCAGCAGGGGTCAAGCTGCAAGCTTTGCTTTCCACCCAACATGCGCCAACACTTCGGAAGTGTAAATATGCTCCATAGGGACCTACTTCATGAGACTGTTCGATTCTCTGGGATCTGAGTTTGGTACTATGGGACAAGGTAGCCGACCCAGCCCAGGTGCAAACTTATCCTGGTTTGCTTGACCGAAGCAAGCCGACCTCTGGAATTCAGGAGAACACGAAGCATTGTAACAGTCTTAAACTCAAAGATGATCAAGACACGCCGGGAATACCCCGCCCTTTCCGGTTAGGGTGTTGATGATACATGCTGAAAGCCTTATTTTCCCACTCTAGTGAAGTGCATCTCACACGAAGGAAGTGGCACAATCTCGATCCAACTGAGCCATACCTGGTCTATAAATATCATTATTACTGAAGATACAGTCTCGGGCTTTCTACATTGGGTGACATGACACTAAAAATTCAATGAGCATTAGCGCTCTGCCTTGGTATTGAAGAAATGAGATGTGCGGTGTCGAGGCCTAGGTTGCTCTGCAACATCACCATTTGGGAGGCCCACCAAAGGGCAACACTTCATCTTGATGTCAACATGCATGACAGGTAGCCTAAACATTGAGTTCTCGGATGCAGATACTGATTCAATGTCCCATTTCGGTTTACGGCATCCCGCACGTAATGTGGATATGCTTGGAAGCTTCGAGTCTCGGGGCTGTGAGCGCCCTTCTTGCGACCTGGCCTCTGAAATGGATAAACTTCCGCCTTCCCAGCCAGTCTTGTCATCATCCATGACCGTTATAAAGTTGGGGCATAGCCCCTCGGAAGTCTTTTCAGTCTGCCGTTTAGTACGTACACCGACCATATTTCGTATTCATTTCCTCCTCTCGCAAAGATGACTTACGTTCACGGCGACCCGAAGACAATGACCAAGGCCGATTTGGACTACCTTGTCCATCACATCGTCTTGCCTACCAAACTTCCAGGCGGTGATGACAGTTCAGCCGAGAATGAGATGCTACTGGTCGACTTTGTCCTGGACTCCTTGGTGCGTTTTCTTGGAGAAGGCACCTCCGAGGACGAAACCGCAATCAAACCTTGCGTGGCGATGCTCAAAGGTCTGCGAATATCGAAAGGCGCCCAAGGATCCTTATATGCAAATGGCGCACAGGAGGTTTTACGAGGGCTCTCTCCAGAAGGTACGCCTCAAAACCCATGCTTGCTCCAACCGATCGCTAATATATCAGCTCATAGCCCCCGTTGCATTGCTTCACGTCGCCGCTCAGAATGGTGGTGTCCTCGTTCACAAAAAGATTACTTCGGTAATTTTCGAGACGTTCGAACTATCCCCCGCTAACAAGGCCGTCGTGACCACCCAAGGCCGCCTAGTCCGCCAGTTCCCAGCCAATGCGACGGAGATACCTTGCCCTGATTTCGAAGATGGAACATTTCAGTCAGTCTTCACCAAAACTCTTGAGAAGATGAGCCATCAAACCGTCCGGGAGGCCAAGCCCAAAGTCAGGAAGGCCAAACAAGAGCACGACGAAGACAGGGAGACGGTAGACCCGCGGATCGTCACCGACCTCCTGCCGAGCATGCTTCGCGGCGCCGGCGAACAAGTCAGCGTCCCCGGTATTTGCAAGAACACTCGTGAGGAGGTTATGTGGAGCGACAGCAAGCTCCCATGGAGACGATCTCCAGTCTGGCTCCTTATTCGTGTTGGTCTGCAGCTGACCATGACCCGCCTTGCTCGCAAAGATGGGGCTCCCTACAAGGAGTTCATGGTTTTCCTGATGGCGCAAGTACTTGATGTTGCTGTCAATCAGGGTGCCGCAAGCGACGTTCTTCATACAATATCGACCAAGGTCTCTCGAAGGCTCTGCAAGCTGAAGTATCTTAGCGATGGCAGATGGCCGCAAAGTATTCAACAAACCGTGTCGGAGACTTCGAAGTGCCTGGCCCGGCGATGGGAAGGAATCCGCAAGCGAGAGGAGAAGCCATTGGAGCTGAACGGCCTTCACGAGTCTGAGATGAAAGACAATACTCGTTTCTCCCTCCCAAGCATGGAAGACTTCCTCACTTCGATCCCGGAACGAGGGAGACACATCGATTTTCCGAATTTTATCCCAATTCCTTGCGTTCGGCCCCTCGACGACAATAATCTTCCCACTGTTACAGCTGGCGATGAGGAATATTTGCCTTTCCGACTGGCAATGATTGAATCTTGGGTTGCCACAAGTCTTGATACATGGCTCAAGTGCCATATCACGGAAGAGAATTCATGTAAAGATCTGAAAAGATTGATCCTGTCATATCATTCCGAGGCCAGTCGTTGGTATTTCAGCCGCCCTGAGGGTGCATCAAGGATGCTTCTCACTGTCGGGGAACTCTGGGTGGCAGCGGATAAAGCAGCCATCCATGCACTTCCCATGCTGAAGGAATACGAGCCTGAGGTTCCAATTGAGGTATGGCAAGCTCTCCTGCTGGCTTCCATGGCAGACATGGAAAGACTTCATCATCTTGAAGTGTATTTCCTCAACCGTCAGCGCGTCGCCCGGTCCATGGATAGGCCTTCCATCTTCCGGTCCTACGGTCATCGGCACTCATTTCCAGTCCAGTATTTTTCTTGTTCGGTTGAGCATCAACAACTGAAAGCTGAGATTGAAAAGTGGGCTTTGGCTCAAAGACAAGCCAAGATCAAGGAGCTGCGACAACTTAAAAAGGAGTATGAGACCTTGATGCAAAGATTCAATGACGGAACATGCGATGGATACTCCCGAGAGGAGTACGGTATCACGGTCTGGCAACACTCTCACTGCTGTGTTCGCCACGGATACTTGGACAAGGCAAACAACCTCCAGATCCAAGTACATGAATGGCCCTTGCCTGAAAACGCCCTCGAAGCTCAAGCGGCGGTCTTTGAGCTTGCTGTTCCTCCAGTCTTTTCAGAGTGGCGAGATATAACGCTTTATCTCATCAACAACGTGCTCCTGAGCAAACCTTTCGGTGTTTATCGTCCCGATCCGTCTTACTCGCTGCGTGCGTACCAACCACTGGACAAGTTCTTCAGAGCCGGGAGAAGTTACCGGATTCACCTAGTTTCGGAAGCAAAGCCCAACGTTGTCACTCATCGAAGAGATAAGTCGATTCGGTATTGCACGGAATCCGATGTCTGCGTCAACAATGGACTTCGTTATCGGTACTACGATGAATATCAGGACTGTTTTCTTGAAGAACTCTTACCAACAGAAGGACTGTCGAATCTCTGCACATTCGATCTGCCGAAGTGTGCTCAAGATTTGAAGCGTTTCCTTGTTCGCACCTGGCTCAAGCCAGAAGGGGAGACGCCCAACCAGGTGATAGCAAGCCAGTCAGATTGTCCGGAATACTTGTCTTTAGGTGAATACAAAGTGCTGGCTGAGTTGCCGTATGGTTATAACATCCAGTGGATGAGCATCTTGACTCAGCTTGCCATGCCGAAGATCGATTTCAACAAGACGGAGACAGCCACGTTCTTGCTCCAAATGAGCCTACAAGCCGGCCCGAGGTCTTCGACAAGCACAAGGTGCACACACCTGCGACTCAATGACCAGGAGTTTGGGCGTCAGATGCTTGACAATCTGGCCAAGGGTGTCTCGCATATCCAAGAGAACTGGGAGTCCTATACCGCCCTGTGCTCCTATGCGTTTTTGGCTTCACGTCTCCTGTCACAAGTTCCGAGCGAACTGTCCCACGCCTTCCTTGGCCTCCTTGAGAAGTGCCGCAAGGTCTCCTATCGGTGGTTGATGACAGTACTCGGGAGAGTGCAAGAGACTACCAACGAGACCCGGCGAAGGGAATTCTTGGAGACAGCACTAAACATTGCGCTAATATGTGCAGACTCTTTCAATGTTTATGATGGCTTCTTACCTATGATTCTGGCGGACTCAGAGCAGGCGTCGATGTTGGTTGAATGCTCGATCATCATCTACGACAATGCTAGTTTGAAGAGCGAGACCGAGTCTACTCTGCCAGGCATCTTGTTCGATAGGTGGAAGCACACCATGCACCGGGCCCGTGCAATCTTGGTTGAACAGAATCTTCTAGCCAATTCGTGTCTCAACCTTGCCATTAAGCGACGTTGGTCGGCATTCCAACCAGCCGCTTCTTGGACGCTGGCTGCTGAGACTTGTTATTGGTTCGAGACGACGAGCCGCGGGCATCTTCAAGTGCACCTCAACGTCCTGACGGGAGAGTTGCTGGTCAATGGCCTTCCCCTGACTCGCCTTCCAAAGCAGTATGAAAGGCATGATGACTATGAGAGATTGTTTGGGAGGCTCATCCTAAATGTTATGCCGAGCAACTTGCCAGGCATGCGCTTCTGCACCACGCAGCGCTTCCAAGGTCATATTGTTCATTTTGGAATGCAGGATCAAGACCTGCTGGTTCGTCTAGAGGCAAATGGATCCTACCTGGATCTTATTCCGCCGCGAACCTTTCGGGAGATGCTGCCACACTCCTTTGTCGACGATTACGCTCATTGGTATCATAATAAGACAGGTATCATTCAGTTGCGCTCGCTAAAGGACCCTTGGTTTGCGGATCCAGATGATTGGTGCCTTGCCCGACAGGACGGAACTTGGAAGCTGAGTCAAGGTGGTAGGACATTCCTCTTCGCCCCATCTAGTAGCATGGCCCGGCGTATTGCAGGAATCCTATCCCCCCTGGAGGCCCCGCTTGGACTTCACATGCTGTACGATGCACAAGAGAGCGCTCTGGAAGTCCGAGTACCCGGCTTGCGGCTCGACTTTTTGCTGAGGGCCGGAGAGTCAACTATTCGATCCAGGCAATTTCGGGATATGCACATCGATCTAGACCAGTCAGTCGGAACACTTGTGGGCTTCAAGAGCAAGCTTGTCCTACGCAACGATCAGTATCCGTCAACGAGGATGTTGCTTATCCCAGAAGGAGATGTTCAATTTCAAAGATTCAGCGACCATGTGACTGTCAATGTCGCCTACGGAACCGCTGATCGTGTGCAAGCCTACCGGATCGACGATCTTCTTGGCCGCCTCGTCGCCGATACAAAGCTCGAAAGCAAGCTCTATCTCGCCTACATTCACGCCCTCACCTCGTCTTGCCTTCCAGATCCTTTACTTAGACGAACAGGAACGGAGGAGGCTCTTCACGTCTTGGGCTCCGCATCAGTCCGAGCACCCTGCGCACTATCCCGGACCGCTCATGATAGGTTGAAACTGATCGCTGCTCTCGCCCCAAAACGCGAATTCTACCCAGCCTTCGAGAAAGTGATGCAAAGGGTTGATTGGTCCTCTAAGCTGAGCTTTCTCGCCCAAGACGATCGTCTTTACACCGCCAGCAAGGACATTCTGGGCCGATCTGACGAAATTGGGTTCCTATACCCTCACCACAACATCGAACAAAGTAAACTTATCCATACCACAATGGGACTCGTCGAACGGGCCATCCTCAGAAATTCTCGCCAATGCGTGTCGGGCTTCGGGGCCGAGGGCTTCACCGTTCAGCACGATGTCGCATATCAGTCAAGAGAGCGGGATGATCCAGGCCGAGCAGAGCGTGCCACAGAAATGGCATTCCGGGCCTATAACAAAATTCCAGCTTTATTTGAGCCTGTTGCTGCAGAGTTTGCCCGCCATTTGTACACCTTCCTTAGCCATGAGAGTACAACATCCGACAGGACAGTTCCTCCAAGAGAGGACATGCTGTACGACTCCAAGTGGCTCAAGAATCCAAAGACTTTTCTCTCGTCCTACTGGTGTCGGCTGCACCATGCATTTCAGGACAATCAGATCTGGCTCAATAAGTTTGAGCTGATGGTTTGGATAGCGACGGTTGCGTACTCCGCCGAATCTGACAATCAGGTCACGCAGGCGCTCCTGCTTCTCGCCCTGTCCGCGTCAGTATCCGCTAGTCCCTTGCCCTCCGACGGCCGGTACAATCTATCACTCGGCTGCAAAATGGAAGCGGCCGAGCTTGAGGCTATTGCCAGACAAGCTGCTCTCCGCTACGAACTAACTCCAGCGGCACGTCTGGGACCTCGCCTAGGCGAGTCAAGCCGACAGACCATGAGCCGACGTCATCGAGAATGTCAATTCGAGACAACGAAAGCAGTTGAAATTTTCAAGGGCGGGCTTGCTCGGCAGTGGCCTTGTGATTGCCCCCGAACACCTTCGGACGGATATGTCACTGCTTACATCAATGTGTCAAAGGCAATGGGATCTGTAGTGAAAAAATGGACAAAGTGGTATGACAACCGAGAGTTCGCGGCCTATCTCTCGAGGTTCGTCAAAGGTTTGAGAGAGGTACCTGTGGAGGGTATCATCACCGAGCCTCCTTCTGCATTGCCAAGCATTCAGCCAAGAAGCCAGTCACAAGGGTTCGTCTCAATCGATGATCTCTTCCGTCACGTCCCACCATCTCCAACGCCAGATCCGGGCTCCTTGCTCGAGGGTCTTCGTCAAGCAACATCAACCGATCCAGGTGCAACTGCAAGGCTGCCTGCTGTTCTTGACTTTTTGGATCGCAAGGCCAAGTTAGACTTTGAGCACCATTACCTGCGAGAGTTGCGGCAAAGTCATGCTAGCCTAGAAGGCCATGCTAGCCATGAATTGAGCGGAGTTCGAGCCTCAACGTGTGCGGATCTATTTCAGGAACATCTGAAGCAATGCGAGAGGCGTGTCAAGTCGATATACGAGTCGCTGTTGGACGCCGTGAATCAGAATCTGAAAGACTTCCCGGAAGCTATACAGCGTATAGTTGGAGACACAGGTTTCAGACCTCGGATTTCGCCCATCTTCTTCCTGCAACAACTAAGAAACTCGCGATGGTCTCAGTTCTCAAGCGCTTGGCAGGATGCTATTGTCGAATACGGACTGGCGATTACTTCTCTTCAACAAGCTAAGCGTTTGATACGATTCCAAAATGACCCCGTGGATCTCCTTCGCGAACTTGAGGGCACTGCCCACAAAAAATGGAGCCCCCACGAACATTCAGAATGGTTGCTGCTAGAATGTGAGAGTGAGATCATAATCCGAGACGTGCAGCAACAGATTGCCCAACAGATGATACAGCCGCCAGACAACCAGAACTCCGTGATGCAGTTGAATATGGGAGAGGGAAAATCTTCTGTCATCGTTCCCATCGTTGCAACGGCTCTTGGAGATGGCTCAAAACTGGTTCGGGTCATCGTGGCCAAGCCGCAGGCTAAGCAACTGCATCAGATGTTGACCTCCAAGTTGTCTGGTGTGCTTGATCGCCCAGTCTACCGGTTACCATTCTCTAGGGATATCCGCATGAACGAATCTCGAGCAGAGGCTATCCACCAACTTACAACCAAGTGCATGCAAGAGGGAGGCGTCTTACTCGTTCAACCGGAGCACCTACTCTCTTTTCAGTTGATGGAGCTGGAATGCCACCTCGACAACAAAAGCAGGGTTGCCGAGAAGATGATGGAGGTCCGGAAATTCTTCGACACGTCGTCTAGAGACGTGGTGGATGAGAGTGACGAGAACTTCAGCGTCAAGTTCGAGCTAATCTACACTGTTGGACAACAGCGACCGATCGACCATAGCCCGGACAGATGGAAAGTCATACAAGAAATTCTCGGCTTGGTTGCACGGTTCTCTGCCGAAGTGAAGCGAGACCTGTCGCAATCTCTGGATTTGGACGATCGACACCGTGGCCGAGTTCCCAAGGTCCGGATTCTTCGTCCTGATGCAGAGAAGGCAATTTTCAACCGCGTGGCAAGTTTCATATGCGATACCGGAATGGACGGTTTCCCTATCGCACATCAGCTTCCAACCGTCAGGAACGCAGTCCGTCGTTACATTACTCAGTGGGACTTGTCAGGTGAGGAGATTGAGACTGTCGAGAAGAGCTCTTTCTGGCACGAGAGCACCATCAGCCACATACTGCTTCTTCGAGGACTCTTTGCGGCTGGGATACTTGCTTTTGCATTTGTCCAGAAACGATGGAGGGTCAGCTACGGTATCGATCCAAACAGGGCGACAAAGACCAAGCTTGCGGTACCCTTCAGGGCCAAGGATAACCCGACGCCCCGATCAGAGTTTAGTCATCCTGACGTCGTAATCGTTCTTACTTGTCTGACCTACTATTATGGTGGGTTGGACAATGAGGCTCTCTTTGCTGCTTTTGACCTACTCGTTCGATCAGACAATGCAGACCTGGAATACCAGGAGTGGGTTAAGACCGCCCCAACAATACCAGAGGCCTTCAAACACCTCCAAGGGGTAAACCTCAAGGATCACGCCCAGTGCGTATCTGAGATCTTCCCTCACATCCGATACTCCAAGGCAGCCATCGACTACTACCTCTGCCGAATGGTCTTTGCGAAGGAGTCCAGAGAGTTCCCTCACAAATTGTCTGCCTCGGGCTGGGATCTGGGCAAGAAGAAGCAGAATCCGACAACAGGTTTCAGCGGCACCAATGACTCTCGGTACGTGCTTCCATTGGATATGAAGCAGCTCGACCTTCCTGAGCAGAATCACACCAACGCATTGGTACTTGAGTATCTACTACAGCCGGAGAACACTATTGCACTGATGCGACCCGAGATGAAAGGGGCGTCACTCGACAGCAAGTCTCTCCTAGATATGGTCACAAACATGGACTCAAATACGCGCGTTATCCTTGATGTTGGTGCCCAAGTCATCGAGTTCACCAACTTGGAGTTTTCCAAAGAATGGCTCAAGTGCTACGAAGGTGATGAGCACACACAGGCTGTCATCTTCTTCAACGACTCTGATGAGATCGTGGTACTCGATCGATCCGGAAAGGTTGAAGAATTTCAGACATCGCCTTTCGCTGATCAGCTGGACCAGTGTCTCGTCTTCCTCGACGAAGCCCATACCAGAGGCACAGACCTGAGACTCCCCGCCAACTACCAAGCTGCGGTTACCTTGGGTGCGAGCTTGACGAAGGATAGACTGGTACAAGGTATGTTTCGTCCAGCTCATCAAGCTATAGTATTGTTTCCCGGTTCTAAAAAAAAAATTTCGCAGCATGCATGAGGATGCGAAAGCTTGGAAAAGGGCAGACTGTAGTATTCTGCATTCCAAGAGAGATTGAACAAAAGATTCTGCTACTACTAGGCCAGGAACCGTCAGGCTCCCATAGCATTACAGTGTCCGATGTTCTTTGTTGGGCCATCACGGAAACTTGCCAGAACATGCGGCGAGAAGTGCCATTATGGCTCACTCAAGGTATTCGTTTCTATCACCAACAGAGCTTGTGGGATGAGATGGAGACTCGCAGTGACTGTGAAGGCAGATCTGAGTGCGCTGAACAATTCAAGGAGGATGAGGCGCAGCCTCTCGACCAACGGTATCATCCACAGCAAGCCCACCTTGGCATCTCTTCACTTCTCGACCGCATTGAGCCCCATGCTGCCGCGGAATTTCGGAAACATTGCCAAGAATTCGGCCTGACAGAACTGCGTACCTCGTCACTACAGGAGGAACAGGAGCGAGAACTCTCGCCCGAGACCGAACACGAAAGACAAGTGGAGAGGCCGCCCCCAGCAGAGCCAGAGATACACCATTTACATGAAGATGTGCGCTGTTTCGTCCGAAATGGTGTGTTTTCACGATCCTCAAGCGCATTCAAGTCCGCCTTTATGGCTCTCGAACACACTTCGGCGGCAAAGAATTTCGACGTGAGAGAGTTCCGGAACAATGTCTGGGTGACACGAGACTTCGCAATGACTGTCAAGGGATCCTTCGGACCAAACAACTACGCGGACTCGTTTCAACGGTCCGTGCAATGGATATTGACGAGCAAGGGAGAGATTGCTAATGACCGCCTTCTGGTTATCAGTCCGTACGAGGCGCAAAATCTTCTACCGGATATCGAGACGTCTCGACATGTCACCCTGCGGCTCTACTCTCCTTGGGTAAATCTTGGGTTTGGGTCACTTGATCATCTCAACCTCTACACTATTCCCCAAACAAGAAACCGTGACACCATCCCACGGGGCCTTATCGCCCAACTCAATGTGTTTGCTGGGCAACTTTATCTGTCGTCCTACAGCGACTATGTCGAACTGTGTGGCTCTCTGGGTCTTGCGTGCAAGGCTGCCGATGAATCCGTCACGCTTGGGCCGGATGGATTCATTCCACTAGACTCAACAGCTGGCAGGTCCAGCAACAAGTCGGGGCTCTCGAAAAGTCCTGTCGGATTCTTGAAGATCCTCATGTCGACAATACGACAGGAGTGCGAGCTGATTGGGAGGACGCACATGGGGAGAATCTTGGAGGGAGTACGGCTGCGCGAGGAAGAATGGGCAGAGATTTAGGGACAGGCTCGATCTTTGTAAAGACACTCAGCAGTGGACAGATGGGAAGATGACTAAGGTCCGGGCAAATTATTCAGACATTGCGTCTCTGCTTGCAAGGGGTGCTAATGCTTCAGTTGTCAATCACAGAGCTGTGTCCGCCATCGACGTCGCGGTCCTTAGCTAGCTTCGCCGGTCTCATCAAGCCAGTTGTCAACAGCAGCGCCGATTTCACAGCCCAGACAGAATCCGGAGTGACAGCATTACACTACGCCGTTCTAGGCGAGATCCTCGAAAGGGTTACGGCAATCCTGGACAATGGCGCTGACTAACACGGCGATGGTATGGTGCGACTGGCAGATCTTCTGCGCATAGCAGTCACCAGTGGGTCTACCAAGATTATCAAAATACTGCTCGGGTCGGGAGCGGACGCTTCTTTGGGGAATGTTCTTTGGGGAATGTTCTTTGGGGAATGATGATGGAGATTGTGTCACATTTTACAAGGGATTTCGACTGTGTGTTGAAGCTCTTGATTTCTAACTGAATGAGTGACTGAAGTTGGTCTGTTTTATCCTTCCTTGGATAGGGTCGTATTCGTCAGTTGTGATGTGGTGTTCCCGACGATCTGATTCATCCAAGTCTGATACCGTAGGTCACACAGCCCGTGTGTCAGAGCGGCCATAATGATATGATGTGACAGCATGTGTGCGATTCCTCCATATGTCAGTGAAAAGTTCGATTGTCTGCTGTCTGCTCACTTTTGTATGGGTAATGAGGCCCCAGTACTGGTACCACCTGCATATACCAAGCGGCTGCCCATACAAGTTGTAGCCGTGTATATCGCTAGAGAATTCTATCCGTCCACAATTCCTAAGCTTCAGGCTTCCTCCCGTAAACTGAACGGCTAATAGAATATCAGTACGCTGAGAACAAAAATAGGGTGGTGGAGAATACATTGACCAGTAGGCATGGATACTCGGATTGTTCAAATCTTTCCTGACGTCAACCAGGAAAACACCAACCTCCTCAGGAGTCCAGCCAAGGCATCTTGTGAATAAAGCCATTGAAAGCCCCTCAAGAGAGTCCTCTGTGTTCACATTGCTCCAAGCTCCGAGCTCCTTGAACTTTTTATCCTTGGGCCAACGGTTTGTCGGCCATTTGAATGGCGTCTCCTTGACATCAACGAACCCAACCTCGGCCATAATGTGTTTGAGTCGGTAGGTCTCTATGAAAGGACGTCCGTGCTCCTGGGCTGCTTTGGCCAGATGATCACCCCATTTCCGAAGAGCATGATCTTTCGTAAGAGTGTTGTCGTCCGATTGCAGAATTACATCGACGTCCTGGAGTTCAGCGTAGCCGCCCGGAGTAAGATTCCTCGTCAAGTCAGGGCTAGCCAACTCATTCATCAAACGGTGAAACAACTCACTTGAACATCTTACGTAAATACTCGAGCCAACTCTTGACTGAGGCGTTCATCATTCTGCTGTGAATATAGTTAAAAGGCAGAGAGTAAGTCCAGTCCTCGTCAACATCGTCGATCTCGAACTTCAGATTCGGGGGCACGCTGCTTAAGTTTGAGCTATCATCCGTCTTTCATGTGGGAACTCATCTCTTACAATTCCGGTTGGGTAGGAGACAGATCGACCCCTATCACCTATGCAGAGTGTTAGTCTTGGTCGCTCTTTGCTCTGAGATGCTTCCTTTCACCTCAGTCTCGGGATGTTCGTCAGCAAAGTCGATCGCCCAAATGCCTGTACCGGTACCCAGGTCGAGAACCCGGCCGGTCTTGAATTCGGGAAGGTTCGGCGGGGAGAGACCAAGTTTGCCATCAAAAGTCAGGAGGAACAGATTGTGCTGCAAGTCTGAAAAGACCAAGTGTAAGAATCTCGGACAGTGGAGGAGCTTTCTATCTTACCTAGTCTGTTGTTTTCTGTTTCGTCATTGGGCATGTAGTATTCTACAGCAGGCAAGAAAGACAGTGAGCTCCAAAATCTTATAAGGGACAAAAAACATGCAACCTACTTCCGTCCTTGTACGCGTGGTATGTTCTCCCGTTTTCGAGTCGATAATTGAGAATGGAGCTGGTCACGCTAGCAGTTGATGACGCGTTGTCCTGTGTCGCGGTTTGTATCAGCCATTGTGTTTCTTCCCCCAGCACAGCAGGGTAGGTAAGATGTCATCCATACATCTCCAACCGTCGAGTCCACTTCTTCGTCAACCTTGATTGAGGGTTAGCTCTGTTCGTATCGTTCAGATTCGTGGAGGAGAGGGTGTACATCAACATGTATGACAGGCTCTGCACCGGTTGTCGCCATTTCGCCAAGTCTGAAACAGCTTCAGTTGTGCGCGATGAGGTCCCTCGCTAAGCGGGCGTTGAGGTTGGGGAAGAGATTTGTCCTGGGTTTTCTCCCTCACGGATGGAGGGGCGGTCGGATTTAATACTGCAGCCCGCCTTGTTTGTCACTCCAAGCAGGAGCCAATGATGCTGCATTTAGTGGCGTTATTGTCTCTTTTCTCATCGGGGAGGGCATACTCGACCAACAGTCACATCAGGATCGCGCATCCCGGCCAATCAAACGTTCTCTTTTATGGAGACTTGCGGTCCTGGCCAACAACAACCACTGCGAAAGGTACCGACATGTGATGCATGCGAGTAGTGAGGTCTGACGATTTTCTCCCGCAAACAGCGCTTTACTGTACGTAAACGAGCATTGGGTTTGGAAAATACAAATTCCAAGCGACACCACGCCGTCTTTCGGTTCTCTCTGAGGTTGCCTGATTGAGATGAGATAAGAAGCTTAAAATTAGCTCCCCACCGCTGTTAGGCCAAAGCGTCACGATCATTATCTAGCCCCGCACGATAAGCCCTTGGATTCTTCAGTGGCTGACTGCGCCGCCTTGTTGCGAGAAGAAATGTTGCAGTGGAGCCGGGACGTGCTTCCGGGCTCCGTGGCGGGGGTTTGGCCGAGAGGGGAAGGGGCGGGGATGGCAGGCCAATTAAGCTGCGCTCAATGGGGGGACACATCCTTCCCACCTAAATTATGCGGGGTACTCCGTACTCTGTATCCGTAGTTTGGCCCAAACTACCGCTGGCCTCTTGGTTAGGTAGAGTTCAATTCTGAATTGCTGTTAGGGGGGCAACATTGCTGCTGAATTGTTGGTAGAAAGCCAAAACGACACACGTTAAGTGATATGTGGTAAATATGGGGGCGAGTACGGATACACATTCTATCCATGATGAAATCTCGCTTATGCCCCACATCTTCTAATTGCATACTGAGTCAGCTGCCGGCTAGTCCGGCTAGACCCCTAGCCAGGCTCCTTGGCCCAAACTATATATAACAAGCTGTCCACTCTGGTAGAATTTTTTTTTACTCCAGTATTATATCTCTTTAGCAAGTCAGAAGACAACAGTTTCGCAGGCAAGTTCGGCGCCTCCCCTCAAGGTCTAATAGCGCTCGTTGTTTCGAACGTGTTCTTAGTAGAACAACTCATTTGAGCTCCCTCTAAAATGCCCCAGTCCGACACAATTCCAGAGATTCCTGAAGGTGCAATGGAAAACTTCGTCACCTTTACGAACAATGGCGACGCTATCACAGTATCCACGAAGCCGGAACCCCAGGGCGGGAGGAGTGACACTGCCCCCACAGCCAAGCTGATACCTGGGCTCAACACGAAGAATGGCTGCCTGTGCTTGGCTTGCCGCTCAGATTATAGGAAATGGAGCCAAGCTCCTAGAAAGAGATTCAAGCGGTCAGCAGATTGCCAGTCATGAGTTCAGGATGCAAACACGAGAATATACAAGGCCACTGAGAGCCGATAATTTAGCTATGGGGGAGGCGTTTTCGCGGCTCGTTAGTGTGTGGCGTTCTTAAAGTCAACCTTGAAGCGCTTGGATCTGGGATCAAGCAGGCTTTCGGACTTGATCCAGTAAATCACCGCCGAGTCAGATTTCGCCCTTTTTCGCCTTTTAAAGAGAGTCCTTCAATTCTTTCTTCCGACAGCTACGACAAGCCTTGGTTCAAACCCTCACTTATCCCTACTATGCTTGGCTTGGAATAGGATGGGGTCGGTGAAAAGAAACGAAATGAGAATAAATTGAGCGATCTCTTCGCACACTATTGGCGGAGCAATATCTATTAGATCGGCAAAGAATCCAGCGTTATCGTGGCATTCTAAGTCGTTGACGACGGCAGCAATCTCAGCTAGTAGCTCCAAATTCATTGTTCGAGGGATGTCACGGCTCCTTCCATAAATGATCTTTATCACAGTATCAAAAGCTACTAGATCAAACATAGCCTCAAATTTCTAGCAGTAGGGGCATGTTGAAATAAGCATGTTGAGCTGATTAGAAGATAAAGAGACTAGCGCTAACCAGCGGAAGCTATTGACAAGACGACATCCACATCCCAGCCACCAATGGATTGGAATAGTCATTGGTCCGTGAAACCACGGATCTCAACAGGGGATGTGTGTTTCGCTTGAGTTATTTGTTTGGTGATCATAGAATATTAGACGGCTGTAAGAACTGGCGATATTCAACCTCATATACACGAATGCAAAAAGCTACCAATCCGGCTTAGGATTCAACCATGTTCAGCTACCTCATCGGTATCATGATCGTCATTTCCCTGTTGTAGATTGCATGAGGGTGAAATAAAACCAAGACAGTCTGGCCCGTAATTTAGACTATTGCCTAACGTAGTATTTCTTGAGCCCCATAACCTCTACTCCTAACAGGGAATAGCATGTCTGCCGATCACACCAGCTTACCGCGAGCCTTTGAGTTGAAAAGAATTAGGAGAGAAGAGAATCACTTCATATACAAGGCATCAACCATAAGCGGACAGCAGTAATGTGGTCAGAGTAAGGGCTGGAACAATATGCACAAGCGAAAGGATGCAAAGCAGGGCTCCCTGTCAGCTGAAACGGAGCTGAAGAGAACTTGTGGCAATGCTAACTCACTTGCGCTGCGGACGAAGCCCAGGGTGGCATCTTAACGCCATGCACAAAACTCTGGAGAGTAGAAGCATTGTAGGTGGGCGTTTGATCAAAGTACGCTTCGCATTAGAAGGGGCGGGTAAGGAAGCCATGCATGGCGTGTCAAAGTAAAGAGCACAAGCGCCACGTCTCGGGATACGCCCTGACCAACACGTTAGGCACTGTATCTATGGTCACCCGTGCACGAAAACAACCTCTCTTGACTTTGTGCAAACGAGGGCTGGCGTTTGGAGATGATATGCGTGGGGGATTGTTTGCGGTGGGCACGCAAGGGGGGCATTGGGTGGTTGGTCGGAGCCAGGGGTATTCAAGACTGACAATGCTCTCAGTTGTGGCGTTTTATCCATATAATTAATGAGAATCTCCATGCCCCTAATAGATTGCCCCTAGGTGATGGAATGGACCTCTCAACATGCTCCCTGAAGCGCCTGTGCGTTCATCACTGGCGGCCTGCAGATGATTTCTCGGCAAAGGGCCCAGACAGATAGATCGAGTTTACATGGAGGCTTTGAAGGGATGGGGAAATACCAGAAGCAATAAATCATTCAAAACGACTTTTTCCTTAGAATGGGACAGGCTAGGTAGACACAAGCTCTGCTTTCACACGGGCCCTCTCTCAAGTCAGCGCCAATGTTGCTACTGCCTGCCCATCGAACTTCTCTGCTGCTGCCGTGAACCACGAAATGGCTGAGAATGTGCAATCTCCTATGCCAGGCAGAACCCTTGCCGTTTCTGATTTTGGTCGGCGCCCACGTTCCACCTCCCAACTTTAGGCATTGGTATAACGCGTGGCCCCAACCAGCTCGGAAAAGACACCTTTATGTTATTCGATGTTTAAGGTTTTTGCTGTTACGTTGCAGGCGTGTTGGTCGCTGTGCGTGTTTACCCACATCAAACGATGCCGAGGTTTCGCTGTCTATGTGAAACCAAGACGAAGCGTTGCTAAAGAACGTGTGCACAATCACACAGAAGAGTGGCAAATATGTATGTATGTATGTTTTCGTCCGAGGGGCCGTGAGGCCCCAGAAGTCTCCGAAGGGAGCACAGGGCGTGCTGAGCTACGGGAGTCTACCTATGGTCTAACCATACGGTGTCCCCTATCCAGCATATCATCGGCACAAATGGCGCATTACATCGAGCCTGTTACCCGTCAGCTGGTGGTCCAGGCAAGGCTAGTAAATAGTAGCCGCGGGGCAGTTCATGACTATGATAGTCATGGTGGAGGGCTGTGGTTGAGGATGGCCGCGGCCCGACGGAGAGCGTTGCGGCTCCCTATCTGGCCGAGCCTATGTAGTAGAGAGAGGTAAAAAAAAGAAGAGAAGAGAGAATAAAGGAGGGAGCGGACGCAACTGCATCTCGGGTCGGCCCTCTCGGGTCTGCCCCATCTAGTAGCGAGGGCAAATCGTATCAAAGAAGGCGCTTGTCTTGGCCAACTTGACGAACCTGTCAAAGACTTTTCCTAATGCCAGATTCACTGCCGTATTCGGCGAGGGAGCGAGCCTCGCTCGATGCCGTGGCGGTACCTTTCTGCAGTAGAAGATA
>WESZ01000264.1:0-27361 GCA_011033785.1 Fusarium cf. falciforme
GAGCTCGATATCGAGATGGACTACAAGGTACTGCCGCACGCGCACTGAGCTTCAAGGGAAAAAGAGCGCATGGACTGACCGCCCGCTGCAGGTCTCCCAGATCAAGGAAAAGGTGGAGGAGAAGGAGGGTATCCCCCCGGTCCAGCAGCGTCTGATCCACGGCGGAAAGCAAATGTAAGCTTTTTTTACACCCCTACAGCATATGGAGGGCGAAAATGCTGACAAACATCGCTCCAGGACGGACGACAAGACGGCCGCTGAATACAACCTCGTCGCTGGCGACACTCTTCACCTCGTCCTCGCCCTTAGGGGAGGACGATGGCTGGCTTAGATAAATCATCCACAGCGACTTAGAGACAACCGAGAACCCTCCTCCCTCCTGATGCGGCCATCTGCGCTGGTCATGGGAACAACAAACATGAGGCTGCATTTCACCGGCGTTGGACAAAGGAGGGACGATGCGCAACATAGAACAGGTGGACTTATTGCGTGTGTGTGTGGTCGCAAGAGGCCGGCCAGCATCAGAAATGACTTGTGATGTGACGTTGAAGGTGAACTGCCGCACTGCGCAGCATACTGTTGTGAGTGTTGCTTATACCCAAGAATCACCACGGGCACGGGGAGAAGCGCTGGGAGAATGCGCCCTGCAAGCTGCTGTCGTTTCAACGCGGGTAGTTCTCAGTCAATTCCAGTCATGCCTCTACAGAACTCGCTCGCTCCAATATGCCTCCGTTAACCCTTCCACACGTTGCCTTCTGATATGATACCTGGTACCCAGTGTCGAGATCTTTTGCCGTATTTCCATTCTAATAATCATGTTGAATCCCATGATCCGAACCCACTTCCCGTCCTTGATGATAAATCAAACGCTCATACCTATATCCGTTTCCTCTATACTACACCCGTTTGTTGTCTCTGGCATACAACCAGGCAAACTGACCTTTCATTCCCAAACAACGCCGTTGATCCGTGGCTCACCGAGAGCGATTAACAAAGAAAATAAAAGCACTTCAAGCCCTCTTCTTTGGCTTCATGAATACATCCACCGCCTTGCGCTTGCGAGGCATGGGTAGGGGTGCTCGGGCAGGAGGAGAAGACGACGGCCCGGGGTCGGCACTCGGTGGAGGGGAACTCTGCGTTCGAGGAGGTCGCTGTGAGGGCATGGGTGGCTCTGGTCGCGGCTTTGAAGGCGCTGGTGCGGAGGATGTCGTGGTTGATGTCTTGGGTCCTTTGTAGCTGTTTGAAAGAATACCGGGCCGCTTGGTTGGGGCCGTCGAAGTCCGGAGAACACCTGATGACGAGCCGGGTCTCTTCTTGAGCAGTGATGTGGCAGACGACTTGGCGAAAGATTTGGGAGCTGGCTTGCGAGGAACGGGTTCGGGCTCATCCTCCTCATCTTCATCGAACAGGTCATCGCCTTGATCCGATTCAGAGTCGGATATGAAGGTAGCTCGCTGCTCATGAGCTAGCATTGCTTCAGATGGCTCCGAGGCTTTAGGAGTTTTGATCAAGGAGGGTAGAGTAGCTCTCCGTTCGTCATTAACCATGGCGGCGGGTGCCCTCCTGAGCGCTGTGATGGCGTTGGACGCAGCGGTTGGTCTAGACAGTTTGCGGTGGATGTTGGAAATCTCCTGTGTCTCGCGTCGGATCTTGCGCATCGTCTGCGCGCCCGTCTTTGTCTTTGTGCGACTGCCCTTGTTGAATGTGAAGGTGCTGCTAGAGGAATCGCGCTGGCCCCATGGCCGCCTCGGTCCGATCTTCGCTGCCAGGCCTGGCAGCAGTCTCCTGTCGACGATCTTGCTGGTGTTCTTCTCCTTGTCCTGCCTGAGCCCGGCAAGGGCGTTCATGAGTTTCGCCTCGCTCTCTTGGAGGGCATTATCGTGGTCTTTCTTGTACTTTTTCCAGACGCGGAACCAGCTCTTGGGGTTCTGGGGTTTGTATGCCTTGGCTTTGACTTCCATGGGGAACTCGCGCTCGATGATCTTGAGCCAGATCTCGCCCGTCTCGCCCTCGACCTGGGGCGAGTTGAGCTCGATCTTGCGAAGCTGATGTGCATTGTCGATTCGGAGGAGGATGGGGCGGACGGTGTCATAGGGGAGATAGCCGACACCTTCAAGCTCTCGGATGTTCTTTATGCATGCCAGAGTGGCAAGCTCCATGAGGGATTTGGGAGGCATCTTGGACTTGGTATATCGATTTCGAAGGCAGATTGATATTCTGATTCTTGCGCTCGGTCGAGGATCGGTCGGACTTGTCTGTCTTTAAGATGGCGACGGGAATTTGGATGATGCTGACTGGAGAACCGGGGTTGGTTAAGGAAGTTGAATACGCGGCGGTTGAGTGTGTCTGAGAATAGAAAAGAAGGGGAATGGATCAATCGAGAAGGGGAAGGAGGTGTAAACAAAGACACCTTTGAAGGATGTTAGGCAACTTTAAATGACAAGACCATGATGACCTGTAAGCATGAAATTGGTTGGGGGATGAGGGATGGTGTTTAAAGAAAGGCAAACACCTTTATATCAAGGCTGAGCCACGACGTAGCCGTCGTGCCTGTGATAGGCAGGAAGCGATGCGGGTGCGGGAAGACAGGTACGTACCCGGTGAAAGAGCACCTGCAGCACGGGGGAAGAGTCTAACCTTGTTTGGACTAAGCCGCCCAAAGGCCGTGAAGCTTTCTCCGCCGGCGCTGGGTGGCTCGTGCGCCCGGGCGACAGCCTCAGCGAGGATGAGCCGCTGCTGGCCCATTTCGTCACTGCGAGACTTGGATTGCCTACGAGCTTCTTTGTCCTCCTGCATACACCACCAGCCGCCCTCACGTCTGGCCTTTTATTTTCTTTATCTCTGGCAAGGTTTCGGTCGGCCTTGTGACTCCTCTTTATACCACTTTTCCACCTCCGACACACTCTCTCAACTTTTCCTCCTTTCACTCTCCAGCCAGCAGCCGTTCGCTACAATCCAATCCTCACACGCCAGCCAACATGACCGAACCTTACATCAAGTCTGAGGGCTACATCAAGCCCGACCCGGAGAATTCTGGATCGCCAGCTCAGGTGGATGAGGATGATCTCTACGAAGATGCCGGCGATCTCGAATTCTTTGACAAGAACGCGGCGAATCGCGCCTTTGAGACGCTGTACCTTGCGCGCGTGCCTCGCTACATGTGGGATGCCTGGATTAAGCTGACGGAGCGATTGGGCGACGACGACGAGATCCGGATTGGAACTTTGCGCACCTGGACCGAGCAGAAGCCCGACGGCAGCGCAAATGTATGCATTTCGCTCCTGACGGCCAAGTTGCTATGCTGACAGATTGATAGACCAAGCTGAGAATGCTTCTTTCCGATCAATGCCCCGAGCACCAGATGCTGCCGCGCGAATACGATCTCGAAGTCCTCGAACCCAACGTCAACAATCATTTTATCTTTAGTGAAGAAGATTTGCCTGGCTACAAGGCGCAAAACAAGGCGCGACACGAGGCAGTCAACGCGGGCATTCCGAACTCGCTCCTGAGGAAACCCAACAACAACGGAGGCTCGGATCGCCCCAGCTATGATCGGAGGAGCAGATACCAACCATACTACCGCAAGGCTGTCCCTAGTGAGTTACGCCGAACCAAATCTCCAAACCATAGAACTGACTCGTGGCAGAACGCACAAAGATTTTCGGCAAGATTCACTATGATGTTCGTGTCGAGCCTCGTGACGTGAGGGAAGAGGAGCGACTTCTCGCTCAGCGCCTGCAGGATGCAGAGCAGTCCAAGTCGAAGCTCAAGATTATTAGCAGAAACAAGGCTTCGTCCATTATCAACCCAGGAGCTACCGGATCAGCCAGCTGGGGAGGAAACTTTATCGTAAGTCTGCTATTCTCTGCCTGTGAGTGTCGGCATTGCTAACCGGCAATCTAGAAAAACACTGCACCCATCAACAAGCCCAAGAAGGGAGAGGTCTTCAAGGCTGCCCGTATCCCCGAGAACCAGCTTCTGGATCTCATTTTCGAGTGTTTCCGTCAGTATCAGTATTGGTCCATGAAGGCTTTGCGTCAGAAACTGCAACAGCCCGACCAGTACTTGCGTCAGGTGCTCGAGAAGGTGGCCGTACTCAACAAGAGTGGGCGATTCGCAAATCACTACTGCCTGAGCGATGCCTACCGCGACAAGGGAGGTGCAGAGTCCAAGGAGGCGGCTGCCGAGCCCATTGACGACGACGATGATGAGGAGATGGAGGATGTCTTGCCTGTGTCTTAGTACCGAGGCAAGTCTACATCTTTTTCGAAGCTGGGCAAGTTGAAGTGTTGTGTTATATTGGAAGGGACCAGTTTTGGGTGGTGTCGGACAGAAATCAGGACCAGGGGTTTTAGAGCGTGATACCCTTTTTCTCTCACAGATTACTTGCTGGATGTAATGAGTCTACCTAGCGAATGTTTTGTTGCTACTACCAGAGCCAGCGCTTGATGCAATAGTGGGTGACTAAGTTGCGCTGCTTGGCGAAGGAGGCCATTCATTTCTTGTCATGATCCACTCCTCCCTCCCTCTCTGAGGAGTTGAAGCGCGCAACTACGTAATGGGCTTCCCCGCAGTTACAGCTTCCAAGTTGGTTAGAGGGTTTAAGAGAAAATGAAAAATGGCTTGATCAGGTGGTTTACGTTGTTTACGTGGGTGAATCGAGGCGAGAGTTGCTTTATAAGATCTTGTCAAGCCATAACCTGGCCTCAAACTGACGGTTGCAACCCGCACCTCCTCCATCACCAACATCACCATCCAAACTTCAACCACCAGCACCGCGCACACAACAACTTTGATTCGGCACTTGGCTCGCTATCAAGACCCTCTGCAAAGATGCATCTGATATTCGACTTTGACGGCACCATTACTCAGCAAGATACAATCGGCGAGCTTGCGCGGTCAGCCATTGAGCTACAGAGACGGATCAGCGGGGATGACCTCCAAGCCTCGTGGGACCAAGTGGTTCAATCTTATGTCGACGACTATCGGAGCTATAAGAAGAGTCACCCCGCTCAGGAAGACGCTCGTACTTGTGTCGACGATGAGATTCACTTCCTTTCGGGCTTGAAGGACGTCGAGGAGACTTCCTTGGCGCGTGTCGCAGAGTCTCGAATCTTTGCTGGGCTAGACGCCGAGATATTGTCGCAAGCTGGTGCAGACGCTGTCAAAGAAGGAAGAATCAAAATCAGACAAGGCTTTCCGGAGATTATCAGCCTGGCAAACGAGCGAGGATGGAGCGTGAGCGTCGTGTCGGTGAATTGGTCACGCGCTTTTATCCGTGGAGCTCTTAGGCCACACATCCTTGACGTTGTCGCCAACGAACCTGCAACCGATGGTTCCATCACGGGCCCAGAGTTTCTAAAAGGCCGAATGACAAACACCTGCGAGAAGCGCGAGGCCCTGGAGCATTTGGTCAAGGAGAAGGATGGTAGGGTAGTTTACTTTGGGGATTCGACGACGGATATGGAGTGCCTACTGAGAGGAGGAGTTGTGATTTCAGATGAGGATGATTCTTCTCTGTTAAAGACGCTGCGGAGGGTGGGAGTTTCTGTTCCGCACGTTGGCGAACAGGCTGCTGACGTCAAGGTATCTTGGGCAAGGGACTTTGGGGAGGTATTGAAAAGTGGCTTGTTGGACGGATAGGGCGGATCTGTTGAACGATGTTGTTCTCTGAGGTTTTGACATAATGCTTGCCCAATAAAGACAAAGGCCAAACAACCAGCAGTTCCTTTGTGATGCCTGATACTGGCGGTGTAAATCTATCATTAGGTGAATATCATTACCAGAGTATGGCAAGACATATTTGACGGCAACAATTCACAGCAGTGGCGTTTCAAATACTAGCAATTAGTATTTGTTAGTTTCCCCTGAGTGAAGCAGGAGAAGCCTTCAGAAGGCCGAAACTTTTACTTCCGATGTATTGTTCTGCTTCACACCCAAATATGCCTTGTTCACGCATACTGGCGCATTGAAAGGAGAACAAGGAGCCTGTGGAAGTAACAAAGAAGTTATAAAATGTTGGAGATCATTCAAGTAGAGACAAGTTGCTGAATCACTAATGGTCCATGATGCCAAGTTGTCAACTCACACAAGAGAAGTCCCCAAGACAATATTCTCGCCATCTTACCAGACACTTGAGCCGTCGCCAAAAATGTGCCAGTACTCACAATCCGTCTTCAGCTGCTACCACAAGCGCTGGGGTCTCCGAATCAAGCTTTGCAAAGAGGCCGAAGATTTCATCGCCGGAAAGACTGAATGCGACTGTGGTATCCAAATGCCTTACCCGCCGACATCACGGAAGTTGCAGTGCAGTTGCAGAGAGTGTGGCCCGATTGATGAGAAGATTGCTAAGGCGAGGAAGATGATTGGGAGTATCCGAGAGACCTTGGAGGAGGTCGAGAGGAAAACGGAAGAGGAGAAGAAGGAGAGTGTTAATCACGGTGAAGATGATGAGAGTCACGAGGAGGAAGAGAAGGAGGTTGCAAGCCAAGGCCAAAACGACGAGAACAGTCAATGCGAGAAGAGTCAACAGACAACAGAGGAAATGGAACCAAGAAATGAAGAGGACCAACAACATGGTATAAGCCAACCTCCGATCTAGTTCAATCTCAAGTCTTTGACCAATACAAACATGTTTAATTCCCTCCAGTCAAATGCATGAGTAACTGTGACAAACCCTGGATAAATAACGGCCTGTTACAGGGCTAAACACCAACAATGCCAAGACTGTAGCCCAACGACACTCTGTCGACAGCCTCGTATTTATCAGAAGGAGTCGGGCATCAAGGCTCAATCATAGATAACGTCGCAGAATCGATCACGGGTCGAGGGATTAATTAATAGCCCGAGTTCTAGACTTCAAGGTTGAGCTTCGCCTCAGCGTTTGTGCCCGAGATGACCCCAGAACGGAAGGAACCAGGAACAGGCAGCCCCCACGTGAACACCTGACCCGACGTCTGTCATCTCTCTTCTCTCCACATTCTAGAAAGCGAAGCATCTCCATCGAACCCCCGGATCTAAGCCACCGCCCCAGCCCCCTCCGTCTCCTTCACGTCCGAGAATCTCCGGGGCTCCGGGCCGTTCTCATTCGCCGTTGACGGTCCGGGGTGCCGGGGTTCTCAGCCGCATCCTCGACGCAATGCTACCCTCACATGAGCAACTCCCAACCTGCTATCTATGCGCCGCTCCTACGGAAGATTTGGGCCCGAGCGGTTCCCCCATGACGCCGTCGTCATTGTGCATTTCGCCCAACTGTGGTGGCTTACTCGACGTGACCCCCGGTCAGCTTGATCGACAAGCCTCTTGGCAAACAAACCCGACCAAGCTTATAACACGCCGCGACCCGCTGGGCGAACCTGCTGAAGAGACACGCACACACTTCATCCTCCGCCCTTCTTCCCCTTCTCCCCTTTCTAGTTTACCACATTCGTGCGATCCCATGTTTCCAGAGTTCTCCGCCCGGTACAAGAGGGTGGCCGTTCTTCTCAAGTCTCGCAAGACTACACTGTCGGTTTCCGGCGGTGGAGCTCAACCGCCTTAATGGGGCTGGTTCATCACGGTTTGGACCTTTTCAACTATGATCAGAGCGTCTGCTCCAGTCAGGTTCTGATCACTGCCAACGGCACACCCTCCAACATCGAGTACGACGAGTACGTTGTCTATAAGAGGCCTGAAGAATCGGGGCCGGCCACCCTGAGAGAGCACGTAGCAGAGGAAGATGAGCATATTGCCCATCACTTTACGCGTGATGACGCTCCTGGAACTGCCCTATTTGACAAGGCATTTCGTCACGGGTTCCTCCTTGATCGCAATGTGTGTATTTGACGCGCGATGAAGTAATACTCGACTGACCCGATCTCAGGGAACCTTTCGCAAGCCAGACCAGGATGAATCTCCATCAGCCGGAATGGAAGGCCGTATTCGTAGAGTGCATGTCTTTTCAAAGCCCAGCCTTGGAGAGTCGTGTTCACTGACGCCCTGCAGCATCTGCTTTAAGCGCAAGACCATCTATGACGGTGGCCGCGACATTCTCAGCATGACCGTCGATGATCTGGCAGCCATGGACCTGCATCCCGCTACTCTGCAGTACTCAACCCGTACGACCACAGAGTCGAGGTTCTGGTCCAAGGACAGATCGCGCCTGAGTGAGCCTTGCATCAAGTGCATGGAGAGTATCGGCAACTAAACAAGCATAGGCATTATCCTCGCATTCTCCGAGATGCCCAAGACGCCATGCGACTTTCTCTCCATGACTTACAACGTCAAAGAGCGTACAGCGACTATCCTAGTCCGACAATCCTGGGAGCCAAGACGGCACAACCTCGACGATCTCGACGAGTACGACCACCGCCTCGAGTCATGTAGGACTCACTGGGCGCACCCCCTGATCACGCCAGTGGTGCTGCTTCAAGTGCAATTCATGCGATGTGAGGAGGCGGTCATTGAGAACAACTCCAATGTTGCAAACCTTGAGTACGACGTGAGCAACATCGCCGGCTTTGAACAGCAGGACTTGCCAGGGGGTCGGCGTCTCAGCCGGACCTTTAGCAATGGCAAGGACGGAGCCAGGATCGCTTGGGGACCCATGACCATGACCAAGCTCATGAAGAGGGCGCACGAAGTTCTCAAGGACACCATCAAGCTGCTGGACACAATCCGCTGGATGGAGCGTGCCGTCAAGGTCTTGATTCTCGCTGGTGACGAGCTCACTGAGCGCATGGGAAGCTCTGTCCAACCGTTTGGCCAGGATCTCAGCATGTTGAGCCCTATCCTTATTGACCCAGAACGAGGACCTGCTCCTGTGAGCCCGGTTCTGCCGCCCAAGAACCTCCCTAAGCTTCGACTGCCCGATGAAGATAGCGATGGAGACTCGCTGGGACCGCATTGGCATGAGATTAGGCAGTATCTTGATGGATTGCTGCGCCTCTGCATGGGCCTTGAGACGGATAGGCGAATGTCAGAGGCCAGATGCCGTGCTCAAATTGACATGGTGAGTTGAGGTTGCCACCCTCCCCCTGAGATATGCCTACTTATACGACATAGATCTACAGTAAGATGGCCCAGGAGGACAACATCCTCAACGCCCGCATGGCAGTGGCATCAACCCGCGACAGCTCTTCCATGAAGGCTCTGGCTGTCATCACGGCCATTTTCCTTCCCGGCGAGTTTCTCGGCACGCTCTTTGGCATGTCCATGTTTGACTGGCTCGGACCCGACGAGGAGGACAATGGAGACGAAAAAGCGCCTATGGCCCAGTCGGTGAAGGTCAACCGGTTCGGGGAGAACTTCTGGTACTACTGGGCCACGGCGATCCCCCTGACGTTGGTGATCCTCTTCGTCTGGCGCGCCTGGTGGGTGACTCAGGACCGCTACTTTCGTCGCCACCTCTCGCAGGAGCTCAGCGAGGAACGGTACTGGACGGCCGACGGAAAGCCTCGCCAGCTGGAACGGAGCTTCCTCTGGGACTTTTTCTACCTGTCGGCGAGGCGCGACGAGCGGCCCCGACATTCGGAGGAGCTGGCCGACCTCGAGACCATCGACTCTGGGAAGAATGGCTACGAAGGTCAAGCCAGCGCTAGGCAACGACAGATTCTGGCGACGAGGAAATGGAGTCTTAGCCAGAGGGCTGCGGCTGTTTCTGTGTGAGGAGTGATGGATTTGACTGACTGGGACTTATAGTCAAGAACGCAGAATGACAAGTTTGATTAATACACAGGTTCACATGAGACATGCACTACCTACTAAGAGACTCGTTGAAGGCCCTCACGGACTACGAAGCCTGAGGAAACATTCGAACGAGGCAAGAGGGTATCTCTTGCAGACGTTGATTCTTACTAACTTGAAGTTGTACGAGGTACTGCATCGAGGGACCATGATGACGGTGTACCCATCAGAATGGCTCCAGACAATGCCTTGATGTGACGTGACAATGCATTCATCACAAGGGTGGTCATGCGTGTCTCACATCCGAGACACGCGGAGAATACTCTCGACGAAACCAGGTAGCTGAGTCGGGTACGCCCTTGATTGGAATGCAACATGACAAGGGAGGAATTCCTTGAAGGGGTTCGAGGCGGTGACTATCGACGATGGCTTCAATAGCGTCCAGACGCCTCACCGAGGGAATCACCTAGAGGCCTCTCCATTGAGGGAACCAGGAACCTGTCTATTTCAAATAATAGAAGCCTCGAAATTGTTCGCTCCTGGTTCTAGAGCCGGGCCTGGCTTCCTGTCCGTTGGATCAGCAGGTCAACGGCAACGGCGATACCATGCCGAACCCCGGACTCCACGGTTGAGGTCTCGACTTTCTGGTTAGTAAACGATGTCGTTTTTCTTCGGTGAAGCCGTCGTCGCGATGCCAAGTTTCGTTGTGCCTCGTGCCTGACGAAATCCCCTGCGCCACTAAACGATATTCTTTGCCCTCGTGGTAAAGGATGGGTTTTGGGAGGCGAGGAGGCGAAAGTGAGACATTGGTTCATGTGAACAGGGGACTTTAAGTGCCTTGTGAGACATATGAATCCGGCGTCATCTGATAGTGGTTGACGAAAGCGTTTACGTCGGACGACTTTGAGGTGACGATTCTCACGATTCTCGACGTATTTTTGATAGAGATTCTTCAAAGAACCAGATTCAAAGCTGGAGAATCAAAGTCGATCAGATGGATGGCAAAAGGCTTACGCAGGAACAGATCTGTCCCTGGATGGCTTGCCCCTGGTGGAAAGCCACTTCGTCCACCATGGACATCAACACCACGATAAGACGCACGGGACATTCCCTTGAATAGGGCCCTGAAAGACTCTTCGAACTCTATCGTGAGTATCTACCACTAGGCGGGCCAGCCCTCCCGCAGGTGCCCCATCTAGCGCCGGACCTGACTTCAAGGGACATTCCTTAAGGGAGCTTCAGACATGCCAACCCACGTTGTTCCCTATTCCCCACCGTGTCTCTAGATCCCTTCCGGCTCTGATGGCTCTGCCCCCTTAGTCGAGAACGGGTATCGTTTGAGGCGGGGGCTGGCGTCGTTGCTTTCCGCAGTTTGATCGTCTAGGCTCCTTTCGAGGGCCAAGCTGCACACGCGTCTGCCAACGTATCGCATAGTCCGGTCATGTATTGGACTCTCCATGCCAAAGCCTCTTGGCATCCGCTACTCAAGCCCTTCTTAAGGCAGCCTCAGGTCTCCTCATGTCTCACTTCCTTCTCGACAAGGCGGTTTCACTCTTTTAAAGCTGTTTCCTATTCTATCACGGCACTCCTCACCTTGTTTCATTCTTTAAAGTGGTTCAGCCATATACTTCCGGCTCCGTCGAGTTCACGAACCTCTCTATTCTTCAGAAGCCGGCTTCAGCATCTTGGCTCTCAGTCCTGAGCTGACGTCTGGAATCCTCTGGCTGTACCGGGGTATTGATCGACAAATCTTGATAAAGAAGCCCTGCCGCTCACTTGAATCTACTCGGCCTTATTCAAAAACACTCACTCACTACCAACTCATCCACCCATTCTCACACACCTTCAGCTTCACGCTCAGATATGCTCAAGCGTCTCATCCTACTCGCACCTCTCCTGGTGCAAGCAGTGCTCGCTGCTCCCGGACTAGAGACAAGACACAGACATCTCCATGACGAGGTACACCATGGCCACGGCAACCGGAATACTCCAACCACGACTGCCGACTCTGCCGACCAAACAATCGACGCCCGCTGGGTCAAGGCCAAGCTGGGATGGGTCAAGGCCCCTAACAAGTCTCAGAGACCAAACAACAACAACAAAGACAACTCGGACGGCACCGTCCCTGAGTTCATCGCGCCGAAGCAGCCGTGGGTCAAGGTGCCCAACAAGTCCAGCAAGCCTAGCAAACCTCAGGTTGGCGACTCTGTCGGCTCCAAGGACTCGACTGTCCCCGAGTTCATCCCTCCCAAGTTCTTCCAGGTCGCAAAGAAGAAGCCTCAGGACTCTGACCAAGACTCGGGGGATCAGCCTGCTGCTACTGCAGATTCTGACGAGGTCAAGGTCGAAGAAAAGGTTCCTGAATTCATCCAGCCCAAGAGTCCTTATCGAGGACCTCAGAAGTCTAACCCCCCTTCGTCGGACACACCTGAGGAGTCTACGGTGCCCGAGTTTATCCCTCCTAGGTCGCCATTCGGCTACAAGAAGCCGCGTGCTGTTGATGAGGAGACTGACATTATCGACGACGACTTTGACTATTCTGATGAAGACTTTCCTGGCGTGGACACAGCCGAGAGCCCTGCCCCTGAAGACGACTCGTCTGAAGAGGAGCAGGCCAACGACAACACTACTATCCTGGAGACCCGAGGCGTCAGAAGGAGAAACATTCTTTACTTTACCAACTGGTGAGTGGTCCCGCATGGTGTCGAGGCTTGGATCACACAAGGAACTATGCTGATGAGATAAGGGGAATCTACAGAGCCAACTTTCAACCTCAAAACATCCCCGCTTCGGAAATCACCCACGTTCTCTACTCTTTCCTGGATATCGCCCAAGATGGAACTGTGTAAGTGCTTGACTTGTTGAAGAGTCTACTGTTGCTAACCTTGTCTAGCAAATCTATTGACACTTGGGCCGATACCGACAAGCACTATCCGGGAGACTCGTGGAACGAGGCGGGCAACAACGTATACGGCTGTGTCAAGCAACTCTACATTCTCAAGAAAAAGTACCGCAACATGAAGGTCCTCATGAGCCTCGGCGGGTGGACGCTGAGCCCTCACTTTGTCCAGCCCGCGAGCACGCTGGCCGGGCGGAGGAAGATCGCCGCGAGTGCCGTCAAGCTACTCGGCGACTGGGGCTTTGACGGCATCGACGTGGACTGGGAGTATCCGCAGAATGCTCAGCAGGCTCAGAACTATGTCGACCTGCTCAAGGAGATTCGTCTGGCACTTGACAAGTTCTCTAGAGATAACAAGCTCAACTATCGTTTCCTGCTCACTGTCGCCACGGCTGCCGGTCCTGCCAACTACAACATTATGAAGCTCAAAGCCATGGACCAGTACCTTGACGGCTGGCATCTCATGGCTTATGATTATGCTGGTGGCTGGGATACCACTACAGGCCACCAAGCCAACGTCTATCTGTCATCCAGCAATCCCCTCTCAACCAAGTTCAGCACCGACAGGGCCATCAACGACTATGTCCGGGCCGGAGTAGCCCCTCAGAAGATCCTAATGGGTATCCCTCTTTACGGTCGTTCATTCGCCAATACAGCCGGCCTTGGCCAGAGCTACAATGGCCTCGGCGGCGGCAGCAACGAGAACGGCATCTACCTATTCAAGGACCTGCCCCGTCCCGGCGCAAAGGCCGCCATCGACAAGAACCTCATGACCATCATCACCTACGACAAGCAGAAGCGCGAGCTCGTGACGACCGACAGCGCCGACTCTGCCAGGCTCAAGGCGGCGTACATCACCCGGAGGGGCCTCGGCGGCGCGTTCTACTGGGAGGCCAGCGGCGACAAGCTGGGGGCCAAGAGCGTTGTGTCGGCCGTCAGGAAGAGCATGGGGCCCCTGGAGGTGTCTCAGAATCTCCTAAGGTACCCGACGAGCGTATACGACAATATTCGTCGTGGGATGCCGTAACTCTTGGCTCTCCTTTTTCTTCCTATTTTGCATGTTGGGAGTTTTGGGGGGGGTCTTTTGCTTTCCTTTCTTCTTTCGTTTGTGGAGATATCCTTGTAGTATACTTTATAGAGCATCGAAATGCCTTAGATTATGTTGATCAATTCACTTTGTAACTTTTAGATGAAGTCGTTAAATGCTTGTGTCATGTTAGTCAATCAACTACTGCTCGTGAATATTGCCCCATAACGGCACACGTTGTCACCATTTATGAGAGATACTGCAGACTTTGGATGGACTAATTTGACCGTCAGGTTTCTTTTCCATAATTCCCTTGTGCCGAATCTTCTTGATGTGAAGCTACATCTACTACTGGCTTACACGAGGATAGCTGCCCCCATTACGAGAACTGATAGACACAACAAAGCCCCTGGGCTTGTGTGATGAGCAGCAGAAGGGTCCTCGCTGGCAGAAGCAGACTCTGCGACTGCAGTTGCTCCGGCGCGAGTGACACTTGTAAAGGTCGTGGCGTCGGCAGAGTTAGAGTCGGAGCTCGAAGATCCACCCTCCTCCTCTTCCTCATCCTCATCTTCATCCTCGTCCTCATCTTCATCATCGCTATCTTCGTCGTCCGAGTCCGAATCATCCTCGTCTTCGTCATCCTCGTCGTCATCTTCATCATCTTCGTCCTTATCAGTGTTCTTGCTGCCCTCATTCACATTGCCCCCTGATCCTGACCCTGATCCACCAGATCCCGAGCTTGGCAAGACGGTTGTAGAAGCACCGGCCTCTGTTCTAGTAGAGTTGCGAATGCCCGTGAAAGTTCCATTGCCTGGTGTCAGGACAGCTGTCGGAGTGGCGACTGGTCGTGGAGTGCTAATTATCCTGCCATCGGCCGTCGGAGTAAACGAGCTAGGTGAGCTAGGTGAACGAATTGAATCCTGAGAAGTTAGATATGATCTCTCCAAAGAGACGCCTACTACTTACGGTCTCTGAGACGCTTGAAGACTCTGCGGCATCAGATGATGCCAGGCCAGGAAGAATAGGTGGAACGCTTGTATCAATCAACAGCTTCTCCTCCGAAGTTGCGGTAGGCACTTCAGTCGTCTCCGACTCAGATACAACCCCGTCTGTTGTTTCCGGATCAAAGGTATCGGTGAAGCTGAGTGCTGGGGGAGGCTGAGAAACCACTGTTTCGATGAGGATGCCTCCGGAGAGCACGGCGGTTTCACTAGGCTCATCTAGCGTTGAACTTGACTTGAAGATGTTAGATTCATTGCACATTATAATAACGTTGAAAATAACTGCACTTACTGGCTCAATGATCAGCTGTGCTGTCGCAACTCGTAGAGCCACAAGGGCGATATAACATCGTGAAAGCATATTTAAGTGTAGGAGGAGAGGGAACGATTAAGGGTTTAGAGATCAACGAGAAGATGCTCTTCGAGATGCAAACGATCGGTAAAAGGAAAAGAAAGAGAGACGAAAAGAAACTGCCCAGCAGAGAAGAAAGTGAATGAAGTCGCCCAGCGCTTGAGGAGACCAAACACTGAGACTGGACATCGAGAGGGTAGATATACCCGACCTGATCAACAAACAACGCCTCGGTTCAAGTCAACCGAGCCGTCGTAAAACATCATCCTCAAACTTTGCCAAGCCATCTAGGCCAGGCCAAGAACCCTTACGAGACCGACATAATGTTTCAGCCTCAGAGAAGAGAAGCTCTGATACAACTCCCCAACCCCCCTGAGCGACGATCAAACGCCCACAACCCGCCTCACCTTAACTTGAAACTCTAGACAAGTCGTTGCAGATCAAACATACATAGCCCAAAAAAAGACCTCCTTTGTTTAGCATTTTCCCTGCCCTCTGATCTACTGGTACTCCGTAGTTGCTACGGTATTAAAAACAGCAACAAAAACTTGACTCTTACATGGCAAAAAAAACAAAGAACCAACGTCACCTTGTCAGGAGGAGGAAACAGTAAGCTCCCCTGACACAACGCACGCCATTCTCCGACGTTTGAGCCCCAGCCCCAAGCCTAAGCCGCGCCTCATCTACGATCCGCACTTTACTGTAGCTAGCCCTGGCTGTCCATACAACCGGCCTCCGTGTCCAGACTTGTCACATGCCCATGCCCAAGCCCTACATGTCAGGGCCCTGTCCCGGAGTCCCGGAGGCTTCGACGCCGTGGAAGGCATCGCCAAACGCCGAGTCCTCCATGTCCATACTGAGATCCAGACCCTCGCCAAGCTCGCCTGCCGAGCCGTCCAACGTAGGCCCATCAAAGCCAGCGAGCGCGTCTCCTGCCGTATCCAGGTCGCCGAGCGAGCTGAAGTCGTTCTGATCAAATGATAGAGAACCACCTGGTGTTGCAGCTGCTGGCGTCGCCCCTGCAGAGGCCGTCTTGGGGGCTGCTGGCTTCGCATCGATGCCTTGTGCATTGGGAGTATTGGCATTTGCAGATGCTGTACCCGACCCAGCAGCAGCGTTAGCAGGCGCATTTGGATCAGGAGTGGCGCCGTCCTTAGGCACGACAACCCATTCTCCACTGCCAGTTCCCTGATCAGGCGCTGTGGTAGCTTGGTCCTTGGTTGCCTCGGTTCCGCCCATCGTCACATCGCCACCGCCTGGTGCTGATGTTGCCCCAGCCTGCCCGGGAGCAGGCGATGGGACATTCGGGTTCGAAGGAGTCCCGGCTCCCGACGCTGTCAGGTTCGGCTGAGGAGTTCCAAACGTGTTCATGGGCGTTGATGTGGCTGAGATGCCTGTGTGCATCTGGTCAAGCAGTCCGGCAGCGGTACCGCCCATATCGACATCAGATTCCCCAATCATGACACCACTGTTCTGTGAGCCAGACTGCGAAGCCTGACGTGACAGCTGAGCCGCAGCCTGCGTAGGTTCTGGCGCCGGTGCCTGATAACCACCGTCTTGAATACGAGACACTACTGGCTTGCTCACGGCCTTCTTTCCCGTGGCATTCTCGACCTCTGACACTATCTCTTCGGCCGTCTTCTTGCTAACAGGACGGGGAGAAGGGTCATCGTCGTGCGGGTCTACCTTGCCCTCAACCCGCCAGATCTCAGTGCCAGTTCCCTCGACGACATTCCGTAGTTCCTTCTCCTTAGAGTCAAAGATGGAGTTCGCCTTGAACTTGGCGAGAGCCTCGGCATGAGCCGCTTGCATCCTCTCTATCTCAGCCTTGGTCGACTCGATGTGCTCAGTGACTCGCTTGCGGAACTCGTCTGCCTTTTCGGGGTCTAGTCGGCCGATATAAGGCTTATCGGGTCCAGTTGCAAAGGCGTCGGCTCCTTGAGTGGGAAAGATCCCCTCTGTCAATGACGCCAGCTCGCCCTTGAAACCAAGACCGAGGTCGGCCGGTGTGATTTGGCTTATCCGGTATGGAGACGAGAGGATCTCCTCCATCCACTCGTGATTCTGCTGGTACCGACTCAAAGCAATCTCTCTTGGCGTAAGATGGTCAAACATGTCGCCCCTTGAGACATCTTCGTCGTCATCAAACGCCGCATCCAGCTGAGGCATCCCGGGGATGGCAGCCTGACCACCTTGGCTCGCCGCGTGCCTCGCGCGCTTAGCAGGAGGACCGGGCGTGGCCTGTGGAGGATATGCCATCTGCTGAGGAACGCCCCGAGGCGCCATCTGGGGAGGAACTTGTTGACGGGTAGGGTCGGGTAGAGTGGGCCAGTTGACTCGGTCGGACAGCATGAACTCCTTGCGACGGATCTGACCGGCTCGCTGCAGAAAGTGCCGCTGCTGGATGAGGGCGTTGACGCGCTCGTCGTAGGGGATCATGGCGATGGGGATCCTGTCGTTTGGCTCCGATGGCCCGTAATGCACAATGAACAGGCTGACATCGGGCTGAGGAGGGTTGGGATGGCCGGGGACGGGGACTAATCGACATCGACGACGGGCGTGGAGGGCATACTGCTCACCGGGGACGTAGCCGGCCTTTTGGTAGTAAATCTCGAGCATCTAGGCGTGTCTTAGCATGCATATCGTGACAATGACTATCCAACCTTACCAATCCGTTGCCCAGGTCATGCTTGTAGAGCTGCTCCGGGGGAGCCCAGACGTATCCATCCGTCGCAAACGTGGACCCGAGGCGCTGCAGAGGCTGCCAGGTCAGGAGGATGGTGCCGTCGGTGGGCTTTTCGAGATATGTCCAGAAGAAGGGAGCTCGGTCTCGCGCGACCTGGGGGGCGCTCATGAGCCACTTGGCGACCTCATTGAGGTCAAGCCGGGGCATCGCCGGGTATCGAAACGCCGAGATGAGGTGGACATGCTGGATCTGCGAGACTGTCAGAGGGGAATTGCGACGACGGAGGCTGCGTGCGCATGGTGGTGTTGACATACGAGGTCCTGGGGGACGCCCTGGCTAGGATCTGGTTGAGCCATGCTGGAAGTCGAATCGTCGCGGCCGACGAGGCAACAGCGTGTCGACGCCTCTGATGGTGCGATTGAGTATTCACAAAATTGCGCGTCGCTATCGATTCGGCGCTGGGGGGGTTCGATGAGTTGATCGGCCAGCGAACGGTGACGAAATGATCTGGCGCAACGCAACAAGTAAGAATGCGATGGAGATGTTAGAGAGAGCGACGAGTCCTTGCACCAGCCCCAAACTTCTCGCGACAAGGCTGCGAGCATGTGACCAATCAGAGGCCTTCGTATTGGGGGCCAAAAAGTGGGCCCAGCCTCAACCGCGTCAACCAAATTACCATGACCAAAGAGGAATGTTCTACCACTCTACGACATATAAGACTACAGCACACAGTATTACTCCGTACCTAGGTACTCAGTCATCATGGACACACAGCACCTTCACTTCAGCTTACAAATACTTAAACTTGTTTTATTTTGTTCTGCTTGAGCTTATATGGTCCCAAAATTCATCACTTGAGCCTCTAATCCCTAGCCAGCTCAGTCATTACCTATCCGTTGCAGCGCCTGCGTGTTCCTGCGTTCCTATTCGACGCTTTTGATGTGGCGCAGCCTTCGAGCTTCCCATAACTCGACCCTATTTAACTTAGATAACCATTGCTACCCCATTCACAAAACATCCCTTATGCCTGGTAGGTAGAGGCCGACACGTTACCACCGCGGCCAGTCCAGTTGACGTGGATGTCCTTGCCGACGGGGTACTTGTCGCTGGCGTTCTCAGGCTTGATGTGGAAGGTGTGGGCACCGAAGTAGTCACGCTGAGCCTGGAGGAGGTTCGCGGGGAGGTCCTTGGTGCGGTAGCCGTCGAACCACGACAGGGCGGTAGAGAAGGCGGGAGTAGGGATACCAAGGAGGGCAGCCTTGGCGACAACGTCTCGCCAGCCGGGCTGAGCCTTGTGGATGGCCTTGTGGAAGAAGTCATCGAACAGAAGGTTCTGGAGGTCAGGCTGGTTGCGGTAGGCAGAGGTGATGTCCTTGAGGAACACGGATCGGATGATGCAACCGCCACGCCACATGAGGGCGATGGAAGGCTTGTTGAGCTTCCAGTGGAACTCCTTGGCGGCCTAGAAATTGTGTAAGTCATAATTCTGTCAAATATCTTGTAGTGGAAAAGCTTACCTCCTGCATGAGCATGAAGCCCTGGGCATACGAGATGATCTTGGAGGCATAGAGAGCCTGCTCAAGATCCTCGAGGAACTGCTCCTTATCACCCTCAAAGGTGGTCACACGGCTGACAAACTCAAGCTTGGTAGAGGCGACAGCTCGCTCGTCCTTGATGGCAGACAGGCATCGGGCAAGGACAGCCTCAGCGATCAGGGTCACGGGCTGGCCAAGGTCCAGGGCGTTGACAGCAGTCCACTTGCCAGTTCCCTTCTGGCCGGCCTTGTCGAGGATCTTCTCAACGAGGGCAGTGCCATCGTCGTCGTTGAAGTACATGATGTCACGGGTAATCTCAATGAGGAACGAGTCCAGAACACCCTTGTTCCACTTGGCAAAGACATCGCCAATCTCCTTGCTGGAGAGACCGAGGCCGCGCTTCATGATGTCGTAGGCCTGTATTCACCTGGTCAGTCTCACATGCAATTGGGTCCGCATGATGGAGTTCCATACCTCGCAAATGAGCTGCATGTCACCGTACTCAATACCGTTGTGAACCATCTTGACGTAGTGACCAGCACCCTCGTCGCCGACCCACTCACAGCAGGCCTCGCCGTCGCTCTTAGCAGCGATGGCCTGGAAGATGTCCTTGATGTGAGGCCAGGCCTCCTCGTTACCACCGGGCATGATGGAGGGGCCATATCGGGCACCCTCCTCACCACCAGAGACACCAGAGCCGACGAAGCGGATGTTCTTGCCAGCAAGATACTTGGTGCGGCGGTTGGAGTCGGGGAAGTGAGAGTTACCACCATCAATGATGATGTCGCCCTCGGCAAGGAGAGGCAGGAGCTTCTCAATCCAGTCATCGACAGCCTGGCCGGCCTGGACGAGGAGCATGATACGGCGGGGGGACTTGAGCTTGCCAACAAACTCCTCGACGCTGTGGGCGCCGACAATGGACTTGCCCTTGGCCTCGTTTTCCAGGAATCGGTCGACCTTGGAGACGGTTCGGTTGAAGGCGCAGACGGTGAAGCCGTTGTCGGCCATGTTCAGAATAAGGTTCTGTCCCCTGCAAGGTGTGTTAGTAACATGAGATTTCCGGCAGCGCCGGACATTTTCTGGAGGATTTCACTTACATGACAGCGAGGCCGATGAGGCCCAGATCCGCACTTGGAGCATGGTCAGCATTCGTGGTATTTTGAACCGCTGCAGAGCTTAAAGGTGAGGTAGAGGAAGGGGATTGTTGAGCGCCGCCCAGCTTGAGGTTTGCAAGACGAGCTCTGCCTCGAGAACCATGAGCCAAGTTCACGACGAGAGAACTGAACCAGGCCGCTCAGATACTCCAGGCGCAAGCTCATCGCGACGATTGCCTCACTCTCACAGCGCGCGGAATGAGGCCATCAGAGCATCACCATGGGAACTCTGGAGCGGGGTGGTGGGGTAAATCGTGAGGGACGAAGGTGAAGGTGCACGATGGAGGGGTGAAGTGGACTTACACAGGGCCAGACATGATGGGCTACTTTTTGATGCTTGATTGACGCTCGACGGGGTATAGAAGGGTTGAGAGCGGATGCAGAGTTTGAGGAATAAAAGAGGAAGAGGAAGAAGAAGGTGAGAGATGGAAGAAGGTTGTCGAGAAATAGTGAGGACCGTGGATCAAGGTGGGAGGGAGCGACAGGGCCGTGTTATTACATATGCGCCATGCTGTCACAAGCAAGCTGGCGACACCCCATGGCATGGATGGCATGGAACTCCGCCGGTTCGGTACCTTGCGCCGTAACGCCCCCGCCGTCTCCGTACATCTTTCCGCTCTCTCGCTCAACTTAGCATTACCGCACGCTGAGGGCTCAATTGTCGGCCGTCTGTCTGAGGGAGCTCATTCAAACATGGTCAAGTTTGGCCGGGCGCGGCGCCAAGAATGGGGTGGGTATCCGCAATGATTGGCGGGGCTTCCCAACTGCGTATCGTCATCGTCGCTGCGGAGTGTTTTCTTACATTTTCCTTTTAGACGACCCAAACGGAGGATTGGGGAGACGAGATGCTTGCTCCCTGGCTGGTTTGATAGGTAATTACAAATTATTTGCGCCATTTATCCTATCACCTCTCTTGCTCTTATCCTCACTGGAATCAGTCTGATTTGAGCGTTTCTCTGTTGACAGAGAATACCACTTCTCGATCCAGCATCACATCCCACCTCATCATCATGACTGATGCCCCTCCCCCTCCCCCCTAGTGCTGTGCGATAACCAAGCTACCTCACCTTGCAAGGATGCGGTGCAGCACAAGCAAGCACCTTGTAGGGGTCCATCCAGCCACGGACACCGAGTTCCAGGACCTCCCCCCATTCACATACCCTCTAGCATTGCCCCTCCAGCCCCCCTCTCAGCTCCAAAGTTATGACGACTTGGCGGTGCTGCCACGGCGTTACCCCTTGGTGCAGCAGTCTCACTCACCTGGAGCTTACCAAGAATTTTAAAACCGTGACACAAGCAATACAAATCTCATACAAATCTCGCCGGATACATGTGTCTGACCCTTTTGGCTTGCCGCGTTCCGTCTCAGAACTTGTTTGGCCAGTTGGCCCCCTCAGTCTCAGAACCTCCTCAGTTGTTATGCATGGCGCGTTTCCCTTGCTCTGACTGCTCGTTCGCGGCTTGTTGGGATACACCGTCCCATGGCTCATTTTTTCCTCATGGCCCACGTCCTCGGAGCCATGTCGCCCGAATGTTGGGACCCACGTCTCCGGGGCCGTCCTTGCCACTGCCGTGCCAATCGAGTCCATCATCGGACAGTAGCCCGAGTCCCAACACGCTCTAACCTGGGATTCTGAACCGATAGCCCCGAAAAGGAAGAAAGAAGAATCGAGGAGGAGCCCAGAAAAGGCCGCACGCCCAGCAGCATGGTTCTGCTTTGTGCTGGATGCTCCTCCCGTCTGACCAAGCATTGGCTCCACCGGCGGATTTTCATCCGGAGATTCAGGCGTGCGTTGCATCGCTCGTGCGGCATTGGCACCGAGTTTTGACACCCATCCAGTGCCAGCCTCATCAATGTCCGAAGTCGCTCATGACGAACCAGAGGCGACGATGCCCAGGCGAGGCGGCCTCTTACAAATATGAGTGGCCAAACGAGTCTCTTTCATCCCGCGCTGACTGGCTCAAGTCTAAAGTCCGGAGTTCAGATTGACTCGGCTCCTCATGGGGCCGCCCATTAACCCAACCCCTCTCTAACGTTAATCTGTAAGTGGTAATCCCTTCAGGTTTTCTCTTCCATGCCTCCAATTAGCCGTCAACTTCTGCCGCCCAGGACTCGTCGACGGGTCAATCTCGCGGTTTCAACATCGCCCGGCGGCCAATCGAGATGACCAGTCTGGACACTCATCCAGCATCCAGTGAGCCACATGCTCCCCAACGCGCATCTTTGAGTTGAGCTCCAAAACCTGCCCAACTGGGATGCGTTGAAGCCTCACCAACCCCCACCCCCAAGGTCAAGGTGCCCACAGCACCATTTAGCCACAGGACTCACCGTTCTTGCATCTATCCCGAGTCAATTCTGCTGTGGAGACGTGCCATTATACGGGGCAGCAGGCGCCAGGTCAACGGGCAGTGCACAAGCCGGAGATCCATTTTCCGGCCAAGTATAAAGGACACCCCATTGCTTTCTCTGCGGAAACTCCTGTTGCACTTCCAACGGATGCGACGGAAACCAATGTCCCCCCTAATTTGGACGGTTTAAACGGAAATGAGCCTTTTTCTTATCCGTCGCAGTCTCGTTTGTGATAGGAATCCTCGCTTTTTGTCAATCCCAAGCTTTCATCCTGACCAGCCTGTATCCAGTTGAGGTGAAGTTCGTGGGGGTCACCTGCTTCACCTTGACCTTCATCACGTGACAGTTCCCTTTCACCGAACCCATTTTTTTCTATGCCAAGCACTGGCCGAGGCTGAGGCGAATCGTAGAAGGCTATCAATCATCCATTTTCTTCCATACACCAGCCACCATCATCAACAACGACTTGACGTTGCAACACCGCAACACCGCCTCGACATCTCCAACGACCGGCTGCAAGTACTGGGCGACTTCTTGAAAGAGGAACTTTGAGCAGAACTTGGCTCAAGGTACGTTTTCACACGCAAACACACACCGCCTCCTCCCGTTTTTTCGCTGTATTCATCATGGCGTACCCTCCCCCTCCAGGCATCAGCAACAGCTCTCTCCCACCGAGACCTCCAGCCTCCAAGGCCGGCTTCAAGCCCGCGTTCTCTTCAGCGGCTCAATCCTCGAAACCAGCGTACTCGAGCGCCCCGCCGACATACTCTGGCCCTTCGAGCTACCCGGCCACCACCGCTGCTCCGGCTGCCCAATATGCGCCCTCCTACTCCTCCTATCCGACCGGCTCTGCCCCCGGCGCGGTGAGCTCGGGCGCGCCTACTTCCTACTCATATCCTCAACAGTCGCAGCAGCAGCAGAGCTACGGACCCCAGAGTTACGGCGCTCAAAACTACGGACCTCAGAGCTATGGACCTCAAAGTTACGGTGCGGCAAGCTACGGCGCAGCTCCGCAGATCCGAAATCCTTTTCCCACGCCCGGCACGGCTAGTAGCGATTACGACCCCGAGATGGCTGCGCAGATTGCCCAGTGGCAGAGCGCGTATGTGAGCCGCGACGCGACTGATGGCAAGAGCGACAAGCCTGCGGGCCCTAGCGCACCCAGGCCCGATACCCAACCTACCGGTGCCGCAAGTGCTGCTTCTGCTGCCCAGGAGAAGAAGAAGACAGTTGTGCGCGAGGGCGGCGGCAAGAAGTGGACAGACGATACACTGCTTGAATGGGACCCTTCCCACCTGCGCCTCTTTGTCGGAAACCTTGCCGGTGAAACCACAGACGATGCCCTCCTCAAGGCCTTCTCCCGCTGGCGCTCGGTACAAAAGGCTCGCGTCATCCGCGACAAGCGCACGTCCAAGTCCAAGGGCTACGGATTCGTCAGCTTTAGCGACGCCGACGACTTCTTCCAGGCCGCCAAGGAGATGAACGGCAAGTACATCCAAAGTCACCCGGTCGTGGTCCGCAAGGCCAACACCGAGATCAAGGTGTCCAACGCCAAGGACAAGGATAGAAATAACAGAAAGAATAAGAATAACCACAAGAAGGGTGGTCACGGAGGCGGCAACGGTGGTGGTGGCTACGAACCCAGTCTGGGCCCCATTGGCGGCGGCGGCGTGGTTAAACCTGGACAGAAGACCAAGAATGGTCTCAGGCTGCTTGGCTAGGGTATTAATATCTGGAAAAGGTATTGGTTGATATATATTATATGGTGTTTGGCGTTGCGTGGGTTCCATCATACCCAGCCGTGGAGTGTGCAAATTCGAAGGCTTGGCCACCGGCAGTTAGGAAACAGCTTTGAAAACATGACATTCAATACGTTGAACTTCTTAACATCACCAGACTAAGCGTAGAGACGTGATTATGTGAACGAATGCCTATGATCATGATCCAGTTCTCATAGAATCAGTATCGGGGTATCTTGGGGTCCCTGGCCTGCTCTTGTCTCATGCCAAGCTTGATATCCATGTCTTCCCAAGTATGCGTCTCCAGTGCCCATCCTCTCCTTCTCTTCTACTGTCCGTCTTTACATGACGGATCACTCACTCCTTTCTAGATAATCACCATGCCACCGCTGTGGCTCACTTGTTTATTTATATAGTACAAAATAGATGGGGTCGGGATCGGGGCTTCATATTGATAAGCCAGCCCGATGAGTCGTGATACACAAGCCATAATATCCAAAAGAAATAGGTACGCTAAACGAATGCTCAGTCGGATCTATCGTGTCGACGGTCATTGGCCGTTGACGTTGGTTGTAGCAAAGGCTGAAAGTCGCCGTCGGCTGTGACCGTGTCGAGTCTGTCGATGCTGTCACGCAAAAAGGCGGCGTTTTCTCCATCTGTGTCACCATCACGGTCTATAATGCCGCTGCTCTGGCTCGATGGAGAGTCGGGCTCATCTTGCTCGGCGAGATGACGGCCATGAACATCCTCTTGCGCCTCTTGTCGCATCTTCCTGATCTTTATGTAATTATAGGCGACAATGGCAGCCATGGTGGTGAGCAGACCGATAAAGTTGATGAGAGTGAGGCGGTCGTGGAAGACGATGGTGGCCGCACTGATGGTCACAACCTCCTTGAAGATGCCGGCAATGGAGAGTGTGACGACAGAGGTACGCTGCAGCAGAGCGAATTCGGATGCCGTCATACAAAAGGCGATGCATCCAGGGAAGAGGAGAAACAAGGGGGCCATGACAGCGCCCCATTCGTTGGCAAGGACCTTGAAACCTTCAATGAGATTTCCAATACCCTCTACGGGAATAGCCAGGGAAATGAGCACGAGGAACATGACGGGAGTGAGGAAAAAGATACTAGAAAAGGGATTCGAGGTCGCAGGGTTGCGGAGGAGGAGGATCTGGGTCAAACCCCAGCGGAAACCGGAGAAGAAGGCAGCTGAGATGACGAGAACGAAGCCGCCCAGCTTGAACTCGACTTCACCAAAAACCATGAGAATGACACCCATGGTCATGGTGGCGATGATGCCAACGAGGCGCCATGTTGGAGTTTCGAGACGGAAAAGGAAAGCAAAGATAAGGACAAATGCAAGGGATGAGGACTTGCACATGGCTGTGAGAATGGTTAGATACACGAACGATCAGCAGTCAAGAATTTGGTCACATACTGTAAAAAGTAAGGCTGATGAACTTGAGAGACGTGTTTCCCAGTCCAATATCAAGACCAGTGGCGGCGCCACAAGGGCCAATTCTCGTGAGATAAAACATCTTGGTCATGCCATAAGACTTTGGCTCTTCGTCGTGTCTTGACCTCCCCAGATCAGACTGATGCCCGCCGCGACCCGGCCGCAGTGAGGGAATGAAATACAGCACGAGGCCGGAGAGTATAAACTGCACCACCATGTGCATAGACGTGGTGAAGAGCGGAAAGGCGAAATTGAGGCGGTCCTCGTCAAACATCCACTTGTTGTACTGGAGCCACATTGTCAGCAATTGAAACTCAAAAGAAGGGGGCGGCGTCGTGGGAAAAGGGGGGACCATACAATAGATATTGACAAGGAAAAGAGATACCACAAGAGGATTAGAAAGCCATTGATGAGAAGGCTCTTGATGACGCTCTTGTCTGCTTCTTTGCGCTCCTCGGCCGAGATGTCATTATTCCCCCTCGCAATACGCTGGTCCAGCTGGGTATTTCTCTTGCGCTTCTTCTGCTTCCTGTGCCGGTCCTTGCGGGTCAGACCCGTCTCCTCGTCGTCCTGCAGGTCCTCGTCGCTGTAGCTCTCATCCCCCGACTCGTCTTTGCGGATCGCAAAGCCATTGGCGTCGAGATCTTCCTCTGAGATCTTAGGCTCGTCAGATAAACCGTTTGACGCTGGGCCGCGACCAGAGGTGGCGCGGGATCTGCTAGGTGAGCCGACGGGGCGGCCACCAGAGCTGATCTGGCTGCTTCGACGGCGACGGTGTTCGGCGAGGGGCTCCATCTCGATGTCGTGGTCGTCGGTGTCACTGTCGTAGTCTTCGCCAGTGTGAGACCTGGCGGCCGGAGAGCGAGACGGACCGGCCACTGCTTCGCCTCCTCCTCTGGACCTCAGTTTTGCTGATCTTCCTCTTGAAGCTGGGTTTGTTGATGTTGATGTTGATGTTGATGATGTTTGTGCTGAAGGATCGAGGTCCGTGGAGTTATGGCCAGGGACCCTGTTGGTGGCTGACACAGGGAGAGATGCGTCGACGAGGAGAAGAGGTTCGGGGGAGGCGGAGGGAGAACGGGAGTCGGTCGGGGGAGGTGGTGAGGGCAGGAGATTGTCGGATCGTGAAGGGGGAGCGGTCATGATGGAGACCCAAGAAATGGAGACGGGGACGGGGCTTTCATATGCGAGCGACTGGACCTGTTGGAGTGGATGGGGAGGGAAGACGGACTGGACTGTACGGTACGGGCGATCTGGACTCGGCTGAGCTGGCTGGCTGGCTGGTTTGTGGGTGTGTTAGCCAAGAGGAGGCCAGGTCTAGCGTATGCAAAGGGCGGAGCTAGTACGATTGGAGTAGTCATAGAGCTGCGGTCGCTGGGGTCGCGGGGCGGTTGTAGGGGGCCGGAGCGCATGCCCAGCTGGAGCCTGTAAGCCCCAGGTTGGAACTGACTGTCAGTCACACCTTGCCTTGCCTTTTCGGCGAGCTTTTGAGCTTAAGCT
>WESZ01000265.1:0-27268 GCA_011033785.1 Fusarium cf. falciforme
GTGGTGGCACAAATTGTGGCTCAACCCCCAAAGATGGCGCATGGGTTGTGGTGTAGAAAGGGGAGGATCTGTGGAGCAGCTCGCACGGATCGTTTAGCGGCCCGAGTTTACGAAGGAGGGCGCGGAAGAAAGAACCTTTCTCCTCTTCGTTCCGAAAGGCATTGCATTAAATTATTCGCCATGACTATTGACTACTCGAAATGGGATAACCTGGACACGGATTCAGAGCCAGAAACATCCCCTCCGTCAGTCCCTACCCCCCGAGCTCCCATGCCAACAGCCCTACAATCAGGTGTACCGGCCGTAGCAGCACCCCAGGACCCATCTAAGCCATCATTGTCCGGTGCGATGTTGAGAGAGCCAGATTCGCGCCTTGGTCTGTGACAATGATCGAGGCGGATCACCCCATCTTCTCAAACTCCGTGCCTCCTATCCCAAGACTCATCGAGGTTCCATTAGTCTTCCACCGGGTCGGCACTCATTCTGTAAACCGGGCCGATCTCGACAATCAAATGGTCACATATCTCAACATGAACCATGAATCCGGGTTTGCGCCCCCGAGCTGGCAGTCCTACGTCGGCACGGTGCTGGTGGCGCGGAAAGATCAGAAGCCGTTGCTACCCNACATCTGGAAGGCGTGTGGATGTATTGCGATCATATCTTGGATCTCTTTGGAGAGGGAGATGGTGCACCGACACATATGTATAATAGGCAAGCGTTTGAGGAGTGGTGGAAAGACTACTGCAAAGAGCAGAAGAAGTTACGGCCGGGGACCGGAGGCGAGAATGATCCGGATGATTGGCAAGCGGTGCCGTCGCCCTATGAGATATAGGGTCTTGTATGTGCTGCTATATACATCTCACGCGCTGATCTATGTGAGCATCTTGTTGACTTTCAAACAATCGCCTTGTTTCTACTGCTAGGTCCGTCAGTCTCCGCATGGCATCAATCATGNGCTGATCTATGTGAGCATCTTGTTGACTTTCAAACAATCGCCTTGTTTCTACTGCTAGGTCCGTCAGTCTCCGCATGGCATCAATCATGCTTTGGTCCGGCTTGTTGCCGAGGAAATCCTGCGGCCGTACGGGACTGAGCAGTTTGATGCCTTGCAGTGTTCTGCACCTGGATAGTTGCACATAGAGACTGGTGAAGTCGCACTTCGATGGTTGCCCATTTGTCATGCGATTTCCTCGCAGCTCCAACAGAACGTCTATAAATGTTTTGCCTTGGGCTTTGTAGTCAGTCAGAACGAAGGCCGGGACGACAGGTAGTCCTCGCCGAGTGCATTTCCCGGATAAGAACCTGTAGTGAGAGTTGGCTGGATCGAGGTATGCGTGATGGGCCGGATGAGCACGGTGCCTGTTGGGAGGGCCGGGATGGCTAGATCTTTTGTGTCTTGCGACTCCAACAGTATGCCCAGTGGCGGGCCGAAGTGGATGGTAACATCGTCCGCAAGACAGTAGCCCGGGAACTTTGGATCTGGGATGACGTCCACAGCCGTAAACTCGGCCCCGTTCACAACTCTCAAGCCGGTGTAGGTATTTTTGTTGACAACTACGGGCATTCCCTGGGCGTAGAAGAATACCCCAGGGATCTTGCAGCTGGAGTTGTCGCCTTGCTCGATGGTCTGGGCTACCTCCAGCTGGGATAAGGCCCGGCTGCGCCATGTGTGGGTCGAGATGAAGATCGAGATATGCCTTCTGTGAAAGCGGGCCCAATCTATCAAGGCTTCCATGTTGAGGCTCCATCGGTTGCGATTGAGCGGGGTTATGGCGCGCAAGCCAGCCTTGAAGGTGATTTGGGAGCGGCCCACGAGCCTGGTGTTGAGCAGGTCAAGGTCCTCATTCGTCTGGGTTCCAGCCCGTACTCTGTCCAAAAGAGCGCCCAGCTGAGGATCGTCTCGCGCGCGAACTTGCTCCTCAAGAAGGACGACGGTCTTGAACATGAGCCAGAGGCTGTGACCACGATGGTGAGCAATGGTGGCCTGCCCCAAAGAGGCCGTGTAAGCCGAATCTACCATCCGGTCCACCAGGAGACTTGTCTCGAGCACGGGGGCGAACTGATAGAAATCACCCATCAGGAGAACAACAGGAATGCCGCCAAATGGCTTGTCGGGGCAGTCACGGAGAGCCTGGAGGCGGCAGTTCGCATGGAATAGAGTGGCTCCCCCGAGCATGCTCACTTCGTCGATCACAAGTACCAACTTCTGCTTCCACATCCATTTCTTCGCTTCCGAGAAAGTTGGAGACAGTTTTCTGTCGCTGGAATGATGGATATCCAGTCCGCAGGCCGAGTGGAGTGTCGTCCCGCCGATCTGAGCTGCTGCACTGCCTGACGTGCCGGTAATCTGGAGGTGATGTGGCTGCCCTCTAGCCGCGAATACGTCCCGCAAGGCATCTACAATTCTGGACTTCCCGGTACCGCCTGGACCACCAATGTATTGAAGATGTTGACCAGCGGATTCGGGATTGTCGATATACTTGTCCAAGAACCGACACACAAGTTGTAGTGCCATGCTCTGCAGCCCGTTGAGCGTATACGTGGAGGCGGCTCGAAGTCCTAGCTCCGTGAATCCTCCGACGGGGCCTAGCTCAACAAGCATCCGAGGACTTTGCCCATTCAAGTCTTCCGGCCTCCTAGTAATGGGAACATCCGTATCACACTGCCGCACAAGTAGATCNTCGATGTCGGCGTTGTCGACAGAGGTCGTGCCACCTTGAACAGCACTCTCCACCTCATTGAGCATCTGGAGATGCAGCAGATCCTGAGCCTTCGCCGCTGCCTGGACGTCTTGAGCAGAAGGAATCGAACAGTGAGACAAGACGCTATCCTGATGATGGCTAATTTGCTGATAGAAATTCTCGTGGCGTTGAATAAAAGGTCGGCCTTCTTCTGCCGGGTTCTCCTGGCAAAAGTCTCGGATCAGGCCCCGCAGGACTGGGGAATCCTTCGTTGCGTCGGAGTCTCGCACAGCAGTTTGGAGGCTCCGAAGGAGAGCTGTATAGCTTTGATGGTGCTCTGCCATTGTTGGCTCCTCTGTGGTTGGCTCATCGTTATCATTGCTTTCATCCAGNCTCCGAAGGAGAGCTGTATAGCTTTGATGGTGCTCTGCCATTGTTGGCTCCTCTGTGGTTGGCTCATCGTTATCATTGCTTTCATCCAGAGGGAATTCTACATCGACTGTGTCGTCGCCTTCCGATCGGCTGGCCCAGAGCCGAGCATCCTTACGAGCATCCTCAGCCGATCTCCTGAGGAGGGAGATGTTTGCGATGCACAATCTCAAGCGAGCACAGAGGGTATCTGCAAAGTTCTGCCATATGCCCGTGATATTAGGGTGCGTCTCGGAGAGAAATTTTTCCCATGGTACGAACAAGGCCAGATGGAGAACCGAGTTTCTGAACAGAAAGTTAGAGCTGGTTCGCGGGTAAGTGAGCCAGAAAAGGAAGCATACCGTTTGAAATACACCGGGTGCTCATCCATGTGGTCGTCGCTGATGAATCCCTGAAAGACCGGGACCGCGTATTCGGGGGGCAGGCGAAGCTTTTGTATCCATTCGTGACATTCCGGAGGCCCTTCTAGCGCAATACGGATCTCATCCTCATCTCGGCCACGGCGGCGCTCCAGGGTAACCATAGACATATAGTCATAGAGACACACGTGCCTCAGAACTGGGCCTCGATAGGCATGGGCATCCAGGTACAGTAAGGTCCGGCCATTTTGCCGAAACTGTACCGTCTCCGACGGCTCTTCGGCGTCTGTTTGCATGCAGGCCTGGCGACGGAGGTGTGGCCAGCGACGGAAAATAGTCCAGTAGAGTGCCGTCAGATTGATATAGGACCAGTGTGGCACATTAGTAAAATCGGTTTGATACCCGAGCAGGAAGTAGCAGACCTCTACGGCCGAAAGCTGTCTCTCGGAAAAGATTCGATTCGCCGCTCTCATCAGAAATTGGCGACTCTCGTTTACCACAACCTGGCGCTGGGCATCCTGTTCGGCAAGACTCGGCCCCCTCAGCGCCGCAGATTCACGAAGTTGTCGAAGAACGTCAGCTGCGAAGACAAGGCGTTTCCACATGGGCGTGTCTAATTTGGTGGCATAGTTTGTGATGTAAAATACCATGGCGAGTCCCTTGGTCTTAGTCAAGATCATGGAGATGTCGTGGTTGTGGCGGAGGCCGACTGCCATTGCTTTGTTGTACCGGTTGACGAGCGGGTGATTCCGCCGGATTCTGAGCAGACCGTCATCCGTGAATCCGGTGCTCTCGACGATCTTCCAAGGTGCCTTGAACCGACAAGCCGTCCCTCTATTTTGATCTGCACTGTCTCTAACGAGTCCTTTTAGGGAATATTTGATACAGGTGTAAGTGTGCGAGTGCACCTGGCAACAGTACGCAATGTAGTTGGACTCGTTGTCGAAAGCCGCTGCGAGAGCCTCGGTGTCGTGCATAATCTCCTCGATCAGGTCGATTGGCTTTCTCTCCTTGCGGACGGCTCTTCCAGCTTCCTCATCTAGACATTCGTTAAATACCGAGTCTAGATACCGAACCGTCTGGGCACGGTATTCTTCCTCCTCGGGTTTTGCCATATCGTCGATCAAGGAAGGCAACTCCATATTACCCTCCAGCCAGAGTAGGCCATGTAAGTGGAGACTGCCTCGGTCGTTCGTCTCGACTGTTGCGTAGTAATGGCTGATCTTCCCGAAAATCGATTCCTGGCCCGTCCTGACGCATTTTTCAAAGAACAAGGAGATTTCTCGATGGAAGAAGATGGCGGCGCTAACCGGATCCATAGTGCTGAGAGCGATCCTGTCATACCTTCCACGGAGATCTGCCAGCAGTTCCTTTGCCGTATCATACTCGTGGAGCCTGTGGATGGAGAGCTTCATCTTGACCGGGTTGTTGATGTCGTTGGGATTGATGGTGATCCAGATGGCAGGCATACCGGTCCAGATATTCAATGCTTGTATCTTCCTCCGCATCAAGAGTCGAGTTTCGTTGGAGAGTGGCTGTGCGTGGCCGAAGATGGACAGTTCGCGAAGCAAGAACGATATGTCCGCGTCAGTCGTGGTCCTGGTGTCTCGCATCTCCTCCTGGGCTCTTTTTAGACGGTCTGCCGTCAGGCCTTCATAGACCTGGTCCAGTCTCTCGAAGGAACCCCTTGCCATACGGACCATGCTGATACGCCGGTTCGTAGATCGCAGGAGGATGTTGAAGACCAAGAAACAAAAGACGGGGTGGGTGGCGAATCGGCCCCCATGTCGTTGCAACACATACTTGGTCCAATAGTTGAGTGAGTGATTTGCACTGCGCTGTGTGTAACTCAATGCATCATGTAAACTGCTGCCCGGCCGGTCCAGAGCCTTAGGGCCGCCCCTCCCCCAAGGGAAAAGTTTCGGAAAGGTCCGTGGAAAGAAGTCCTCGTGCAGGTTGTCTGCAAAATCCGCGCCACGCTCGACCCGAATGAATGGTTGGTCTCCCGTCGTGTGGACCGTCATAGCGGAAGGTTCAGCGTCATCGTCGTGTCTAGCCTGACTCATCTGCATAGCCTCAGATAGGAAGGAGAGCTTGTCGGCCTCAGCAAAAGCAGCAGGCCCGTCCAGAGGAAACATGCCGGATGCTGAAGTCTCGTATAGGACATCATCGCCACGGTCAGCACTCCCTGGGTTAGAAGCAGAAATATGTAGATCTTCAGGCAACTGGCGGGACTGTTTCATCGACACATTCTCTCCAAATGGCGAGGTATCGTCGCTTGGGTCTGGTTGCATGGAGATGAGAAGCTCTTCAATGCTGGTGAAACTAGTCTCGGCTAATCCGCGATCGGTATTTGGGACGATGGGGTCCGTCTGCGTCTTTTCCACGACTGAGGGTTCCTCTCTTTGCATCCGGTCCATGAGAACAGTAGGAACTGTCGAGCCCTCCGCATACTGCCAACCCTGTATTTCATCCAGGTTTATTTCGATATCTTTGTAGAGGGGGTTGTTCTTTTGCAGCCATAACAGAGCAGCAGTCACCCGAGACTTTCGCACTTGAAGAAGGGACCCCACTTCCGCCGGATTGGGTCTATTAGTACCACTCCAGGACACATGAATGTTCTCAATTGTCTGAAGAAGCGGGTGAGGGAGCACCGTAGTTGCCAAGTCCTCTACGTTGTTCGGAAATACGACAATGTGGCCCTTGACGTGTTTCCTGTAACTGGCATTCGACGGTGTCTTGTTGTCAACTGTGAACTTTGTAATATAGCCGAAGGGGGCCTGGAGAGCGATCAATCTCTCCTCAAGGGGAGAGAGACCGTCGAGTTCTTTGGGATAACGATGCTCACATCCAATATTCATATTGTTGACCGAGCAGGCCTTCGGCAGCTTCCCGCGATTGAAATCACCGCGGCACTCAAGACAAACATCAACTGGAGTGTCACCCGGCGGCAGACACTTTTTGCATTCTTGAAGAGCCGCTGTGGCTCGCAGGAGCGGAGAGAGCAAGTCTCTCCTCCACTGGACAGCAGTAATGTTGATTGGCGGGCATTTTCTGTAACAGAAAACGCAATGGGAAACAGGCAGCGTCCTTTCATCAGCGAAAGCCGTATAGAACAATCTTGAAGTCTCGACTTGAAGGGCGAGGGGAACTTCTTTGCACCAGGATCTTCCTAAAGATGCATCCTTCTTCGCGCGAAAGCAGGAGCCCCGGTGTTGTAGAATTGTGTCAAGAGACCGTTGCTGGAGTTGAGTGGCCTCGTGTAGTAGTCTCGGCCTTTTCCGGCGGTTTCGGCCTTGGCCTGAGGGTGGCGGGGTTAGAAGCCCTCCTTGCTGCGCATTACGGCGCTTGCGAGAAGGCGGCGTCTGTGAAGTGAAAGCCGGCTCGGGGGTTGTTGGCCGTTGTAGAGGTTCGGTAACACCAGGCCGCTGGACCCACTGACGGTCGCGGCGAGCCCGGTGGGGCCGGCCGGGTCGATTGGTCTACAGTTCCACGCGTCTACGGTCCAAATTGTCAGATACACGGACAATCTCCTCAAGGGCTACCGTTTGACTTCCATTTCGGGGCTGTGGCTCCATGTCCGTCTGCAGAGGAGCCCCTTGTCTGCGATGGACTGTTTCTTGAATATGCTGCCGTTCTAGGTCCTCCAGTGTGCGTGTGACCTCCTCGAGGGGCATCCTGAGCTTCGCATTCCGGAGCTCTGAATCCACGACCTCCTGCGGTCGATTAGCCCGTCTGATACGAGCCATTGCTTCGACGTGCTGCCGGTCTAGGTCTTCCAGGGTTCGGCGGATATCTTCAAGCGGAACATTGACCTGTTCTGGTCGAGGCATCGTGTAAGTGGGAACAGCGCGGGCTGGTTTGCCAGCGGAGAGTAATACTAGCTAAAAGAAACGGCGCCGTCCTCGATCAATTATGTGTCGAAAGAAAGAAATAACGAATCCCCCATCCAAGCAACAGGCTACGAGAGAGCGGCAGAGGCATGAGGGAAGGGGTCAATGCACAGCTGTAGTCCGGGTCGCCAGAGCAGACGCTTTCCGGAGCTGACAACGCCGTAAAGCGCGGCAAGGAGATGCCCCAAGATCACGGCCTCTCCAGCCATGGCATGGATATTCCCTAGGAGAATGTTCAGGCCGTTGATAACCGACCTGAAAAACGCGTACCAAGATGAGGCGCGCGACCGGTGACCGCATCTTGTGAGCAAATACGTCCAGCTGACGCCAGTAGTGTTGGCTCGAATTAGGTCGAAAAAGCAATATGAACAGGGCTGATGGACGATGGCGTCCTTGCGCTCGCTTCCAGGGTCGCTCAGCCGGTAAATGCCATCACAGTCGGGCCTTAGAAGCCAGGAGCCCTTGTCTGTCGCGGCACCATTACAGGTTTTGGCCGCTGTCAAGTACGGGTTGGAACGGTCCAGGACCCCGGCAAGGAGGGCGTCCTTTGCTGCTATCACAGCCCGAGCTAATCACCTGAGCACCAGCCAATGCTCGTGACCGAAGAATCGTGCGGGGAGAGGTATTGGAACACTCCCAAGATAGAACCGGTTTCTCGTCGGAATGGGAATCATCTGCGTATAAGAAGGTGAGACCACCTGAAAATAAGGCCAGGGATAGTTTTGGTAAACTCCCCTCTCTTTCTGGCATTATTGCGCGCTACGCAAACTTTCACTTACGATGCCCCAAGAACTAGGTCCCAGTAGCGGACGATCAATGGCTCGTTCATCGGGAACAGGGCCAGGGCAGCCGGCTCTAAACCCTCTGGGGGTGCAATTCTTCTCAAGCCTCGAGGGCTTGGAGATAACCTCATCCGCCGATCGGCAGCTCATCCGAGGGCATAACTTGGTCGGTGCGGCCCGACTGCAGTTCGTCAGGGCGAGCTTCTTTGACGACGGAGCGGGGGAACACGGAGAAGTGCTCGATGGGATCGACGGAATCGATGTACCGCTATCCATGCACGTATATCCCTTTCCCCTAGCAGATGAGTGGGAGAACCAGTGGTTCTTCTTCGACGTCCAGCTCCATCCGTATCAACTGCATTTCCGCCGCAGAGTCGAGGATGGAGCCGAGTCAACTATTGGGGTATGGGAAGACTCATACGCAAAGTTAGCTCAGGTTCGTGGACAGATGTGTGTTCAACCGTACGTCGATGCCTTATGTGAAAGCACCAATACAGCAGAAGCCCAACCCCACTAGCCGGGTAGAGAACTAACCAGCACTGCCTTCAGGATCTCGATAAGGCCTCTTAGGCCTGCGAATGACAGTTTCCCGACCATGGCACCGCGTGCTAGCTTCCACGGGCCCGTCGACACCAGCTCATTCCGTTTCAAGGCTGGATCGCTGAGCAACAACCAGCTAAAGTGTTGCGGTTTCATTCAATGCAGCACATATCTCGTACCGCCCCGTGACAGGGACTCGACGTTCAAAGGCGGCCAGATGTTCCACATTCTAGCGTACATGCCGCATGATCAGCAGCCATGGAAAAGCCGAGTTGATTGGATGAAGAGCTCTCCCGATGGCGGCTTTGCATCTAGGAAGTGGATGTACGGGAGAGGCAGCATCGTTGGTGTGCTGAACCCTGCACTTTTAGAGGAGGAGCTTCAGCCTGGACAAGACATCCTAGTGGTGCTTGCGGATGAATTCGGCTTCACATCGAGGGCTGCGTTCGAGGGTGCTGCCGCGTTGAGGAAGGAATCTTCTACACAAAAAGCAAAGACTGAGTTGGGGAAACGGCGGAACCCTTTCAGCAGCAGCCCGGACAGTTCACCATCTAAGCGCGCCAAGGATTCTTCGTCCAACAAACGCTCGAATGGTGGGGGGTCGGACGCCAGGGACGACGAATGTATCCCTGTTGACCCACGGCTTCAACGGGAACTAGCGAATCACGAGAGGGGATCAATTTTTGTAGCAGGTTAGCATTCGACGCATCACCGCAAAGGACTTTGCGGAGTAGAGCTAAGCACCAGACTAATACAGAAATGGAGACCTCACAGAGTCCGAGTCAAACAGAGGAGACGCATCTGCTCCGTCAGCAGAATGTGAAGAACGACTACTGAAGCTACCTCCAGAGGGCACCACTTACTCTTCTTCTCATGAGATGAGGCAGGAGCTCGTTGAATTTGCCAGGTCACAAGGCTACGGCATTCGTATTTGTCGATCCTTCCAAAAATTCTCGAGAATTACAGGAGGCCCGGTTGCGAAGAAGAGGCTAGTCTGGCAATGCAACCGCGCAGGGAAAACGGGTTGTCCCTTTTCGTTCAACGCCGTGGAGATCGAGATAGGCACTGACCGATGGGAAATAAGATACAAGAAAAACGAAAGCCAACATGTCCATAATCATATCCCAAGCAATGAACCTGCCGTATACTTTAAAGGAGGAGAAAATATAACGAAAGCCGAGAACGAGTTAACACGTTACGAACTAGGATAAATATTATTAGCTGAGTCACGGAGTTGAGAACCTAACGAGACGCGAAGCGCGGCACCCAGTTCTCGATAATTGTTGTTGTATTGCGCAGTGATGCTGGGTATGCTTGATAAAATCAAGGTTTTTATTCTTGTTGTCATGGTGAGAGCTCCCTGGAGGGTTATATCCTGTGAGACTCCTTCTAGGACTTTCAAACTCTAAATCTAGGACCTTGTGATGTGACCCTGAAGTGAGGGGGAAGCTCCCGATTATTCCAACAATACTTGATTTTATCCTACGCGACCACCATCACCGAAACGACTATACCCGGATATGTGATGACCCCTAGAGTGGCAGGGCTTGACTCAACGGATTTTTTTCTTTTTTTCTTTCGATAAGTTGAAAGTATAAATTGAAAGAATAAGCATGTATGTAAGCACATGATACTCTGATTACTCTGGCCAAGCACAATTTGCCGTCGATTCCTGAGGTGGTGTATCGTGGTGTAAAAAAAAACTGTGGCGCAGGAATCGTGGCGCAGAGACTGTGGCGCAGAGATCGTGGTGAAGGAACTGTGGCGAAGACGACTAGCACGGACCACTTGGCGATCCGAGCTTGAGTAAGGAGGGCGCGGAAGAAAGAACCTTTCGTTCCTCAAGGCAAACAGGAGACCGGTCCCCTACGGGGTCCGCTAATGCCTTTCGGAACGAGTCTTGTGGCTCTTCGATTGTGGCTTGTGGGAAAGTCTTTTGTAGCCGGTGAGAATTAGGGCGCTCTGCAGCCTGAGCTTGGGGAGAAAGGAAGGACTTTTCTTCTCTTCGTTCCAAAAGGCGACATGGATTGGGGCTTAGAAGGATCAGGTCGCCAGATAGCCCGAGCGTTAAGGGGTATGAGAGAGAGCGCGCAAGGAAGAACCTTTCGTCTCTTCGTTCCTTAAGGCAAATTTTGTTTGAGAAAGGACAGACAATCACGCTGTAAGTGTTGATGGAATTATTGCTTGGAATGTGGTCTCTCCTGCTGATCAGTAATGAGTGCAGGGGCAGGGGTTGTAACAATCGGGATCGGGATTGACAGGAATCGAATTCGAGCTGCTTCTGAAACACCGCGCAGGTCTGTGATTGGCTAGACCGCTTGCACCCCACTCGACAGCAAGGCAGGCTCTAGAAAGTGAGGTCTTTTTGTCGTCCAACCGAGAGTGCCAGACTGGGTTATTGCTCCTTACCCAAGAGATCCGACCCTTATATCTATGTCGAGACTGAATATCTTATGTAACTTGATACTTTTCTCTACCAACATGATATGTGCTACTTGTCAGAGCACTCTCGCGTCACAGACCGCCGGCACCATCTCGATTCCAAATGGACGACTGAGGATTCATCATCGAACCCGCAGAAGTCTCAAGCGCTCTATTGAGCTGGGATGCTACATTTGCAATCGGTTCTGGGCTTGTCTGCAGCCCTCCGGCCGTTACTTCGTCTCAGGTTTGACCGATTCAGAGTTAGACTTACGCAGCGATGATTCGTTTGAGGGTTCTTCGGACGGTGCGCCTATCGACTCCATGAACACCTTCTTCACGGCGTTATGCTTGGAAGAAGGTCCGCCCTACGGCCATCTCGGATGGTCCCAACTGAAACTTGCCGTTAATTCGATGGCGCTTGTTGCTTCAGAGATGGCACCGGGTAGGGCGGTCTGGTGCGATGCGAATTTTTTATTACAGCCTCAAGACGGTACGGGAAATTTTCCATTATAAATAAGGTGAAAAAGTTGAGCAGATTGCCTATCGGGATTCGAGGCTTCTTCTCCCCTACCTTGAGTTATGGTGTGACAAAATAGAGCAACCACGAAAGGACTGGACCATGACCAGAGAATCTTGTCCCATTTTATCACGAAACGCTCTTAATCTAATAGCGGTATATAGGTTCCGCAAAGAGTACATTCACGAAGCGACCTCCGCAAAACACAAAATCCTCCGAGACATTGTCTCTCGCGCAGAACTGGATTGCGGACTGCGTAGCGAACCATCAACAATGCAAGTCCGTTGCGAGAAAGAGTTGGTATCCAACTCGCCTTCTCGACTGTGGGTCCGCGAAGGATTCGGATCCGTGGTGTCGCTTAATCGAAACCAAAAATTTCGCTATCGATGGGCCCTATATGACACTGAGTCATTGCTGGGGACTTGTCGACTGCTTAAAGCTAACAACTGACAACTACGCCCAGATGCTCATTGGCATGCCCTCGTCACTCTTGCCCCAGCTATACCAAGACGCTTTCTATGTGACTCGCAATTTGGGTAGCCGATACCTGTGGATTGATTCCCTTTGCATCATCCAGGCAGGGGATGAACTTGCCGATTGGCGACACGAAGTGGCTCTTATGAGCCATGTCTATTCGAATTCCTTTTGCAATATCTCTGCCGCGGATGCGCCGGATGCTCACCACTCCATGTTCTGTTGCCGGAATCCCGACTCACTCTGCCCGGAGATCGTGGACCTCGTCGTCAATGGTCAAGTTACTCCGTATCTGATTTCTCATACCCAATTTTGGGAAATCGAAGTCTCTCGTGCTCTTGTCAACACTCGGGCCTGGGTCCTCCAAGAACGGCTCCTATCTTGTCGCACCCTGCACTTCGGTAAGCGCCAATTGCTCTGGGAGTGTCGAAGGAAGGACGCCGCCGAGGTCTACCCAGATGGCCTGCCTCCTGCACTTTCCTCGTCTGGCGGACGCTTTAAGGATCTTTCTCCCGATCGCTATACCCTAAGCAGCACAAATGATAAGGATTGTAGGGGGCACCTCGTCTGGCTCCGAATCGTCCAAACTTACACATCATGCCGTCTTACATTTCCCGGTGATAAACTCGTCGCTTTATCTGCTGTGGCAAAGACCATAGCGGCGGTTCTGCGAGATGAGTATGTCGCCGGCATGTGGCGCCGTTATTTGGAGTGTGAGCTCCTTTGGGCTGTGAGCGGGAATCCGATAGGTAGCCCATCATGGCGGGACACATATCGTGCTCCCACTTGGTCGTGGGCGGCATCAAACGGAGCCGTTGATCCTGGTCGGCCAAACATCGAGGCCGCGGACCTGCTGATTGAAGTGGAAGACCTTAAGCTAGAATATATAACAGACGACAAGACGGGTTTGATCCGAGGCGGGTGGTTGCGGTTACGCGGGATGTTGAAGCAGTTGCGGCTGATGCGAACCCGTTCACCCGTTACGCATAGCCACATCGATTGGAATATGGTCGTCAATGGGGTACATTTCAGCGCCCTGACTGGCTTTCAGGTGCAAGAACCCCAGCTTCAAGTCATGCTCGATGCTCGCCATGACAATTTCGAGGAGCAGAACGCAAGGGAAGCCCTGTATTGCATGCCGGGAAGAGTGCGGAGAGCCAATGATGACGGGAGCATATGCATTTTGTTACTGGAGCTAGTCGACCGCGAGAAAGGAATCTTCCGCCGCATCGGGCTTGCCCGTGGGTGGGGTGCAGACGTGCAGGCCAAGATTCTAGCCTGCAGTGTGGAGGAGAGCAAGTTTCCATGCGAAGAATATCTGAGGGGCCGGCACTTGATACGTATCATCTAGTTAGTTTCGTGGCTGTGGCTGCTTGTGTTAACTATGTGGGAATACCAAAATGAACCCAAAAACTTCTATAGCCATACAAAACTCCTAACAACCAGCTCCAATTGAGCGGAAACGTTAAAGCGTACTGTTTGAAATATATGAGGTGCTCGTCCATATGATCATCGCTGATGAATCCTTGAAAGATCGGCACCGTGTATTCGTGAGGTTGCTGAAGCTTTTAAATCCATCCGTAACATTCCAGAGGACCCTCGAGATATGTAGATTTGACACAAGTAGGCATTATAAGCTTTTGTACTGATGAGGGAGAAGAGAGCAAATTTAACGCCGGCCATACCTGACAGGGAAAAGGACAGACAGAATGTCGCATATCACCACTAGGTTCATGCGACTGGATATGAGACGTGGCTTATACTTTGGGGCCGTATATCCGGTTTTATATCTAACTTATCGCATTAAGGATTCCAATCCTAACGATATGAGCTTAAATAGCTCTGCCTAAATACATAGCCGTTCCATTTCTTTTGTTCTTTAGATAATTCTTATCAATTGACTAGTGCCATCAAAGATCCCTGTGTAGCCAGTTGTCTAACAGAAAAGATCAAACGTCTACTACCAAAACCGACTAAGAAATAGTAGTATAAACACAAAGCAAGAGCAGGAGCTTCCTATAACTAACAACTTCACAATTTATACCTAGGCCTCAGATCTTATCTCGGAGACAAAAAGGCTAATCCAAGACGGCGACCCCTTTCCTAAAGACGTAGTATAATATGATAGGCACCGACCGCCTTGCTTCTCTGGCGCTGTGTGGCTCAAAATCGTGGCTCGGGTGGCGCAAAACAGTGGCGCAGAGATTGTGGTGAAGGAACTGTGGCGAAGACGGCTAGCACGGACCACTTAGCGATCCGAGCTTGAGTAAGGAGGGCGCGGAAGAAAGAACCTTTCGTTCCTCAAGGCAAACATTGAAACAAACTTGAAACGAAGATCAAGTTTCAGTGAAAGTAACAAAACAGAGACTATGTTTCAGTTTCAATGTATTTGAATGCTTCAGTCCTAATTGAGCGTCAAAACATTGCTGGGTATATAAAAAGCTCGGCCGGCCGAGGCGATGTTGGGTATATCCAAGTTGTCGCGATACGTGAGACCCGATTCTATTCCCATTCAACCCAAGCAGCCAACAAATAGTTTCATGGCCGTAGAACCAGACGAATCCATAATCCTAGCGGCCGTGATTCGGAAGAGTAAGGGCCTCTTCGATGCTCAACTTGCGGGTTGTCGTCGTCATCCGCCGTTAAACGTGATCGCTCCCTCACATCATAAGCAACTTCATCCTATCCAAATCCTTACGGCCTTCAGCCAGTCGACGAAGGCGGTCCCTGATGGCTCTGCTCTGGCGCCTTACCATCCCTCGCCTCCGCTTTCAATTCACTTTCAAAGATATCGACTGATAAACTCGCCTCCACGAAATCCTCAAGCTCCTCCGTCACGGTCTTGAGCTTCTCCTTCACCGCAATGGCGCCCTCATGACCAACAATGTGTCGAGCTGGGGGGTTCTCATGGCCGCCAATAGCTGACAGGGCGTGCACCGTCTCCATGACAAGCTTGTCTGCCGCGCCTGGGGGCAGCTTCAGATATCGATGCAAAATCTCGCCGGGAACGACATCTGGCTCAATGGCAGAGCTGGCGGGTGACATTGATTCAGGTGGAGACAGTGGGAAAGGAAGAGCCGTGTCTGGGTGAGTGTTGAGGACGTTGGTGAGGATGTCGCGTATACTTGGCACTGACTCGAGCTCTTGATCGTAGGCGGGCATCTGAGGAGCAAAGGTGAGGCGATTCGTCAAGGATTGTACCTCCTTGTTCGGCTGCACTATGGTGACTTTGATGTTGAAGGGCGCAATCTCGTAGGCGAGGGAGTCGCAGAAGCCCTCAAGGGCCCGGGTGGCGGCTGTGTATATTGACATGCCAGGAGTGCCAATGTGACCACTAGTGCTTGTGAGAACGATGATGTGTCCGGTATGCTGAGAACGGAGCTGGGGGAGGGCAGCTCTGATGAAGTTGACCTGGGAGAAGAAGATGGATTCGAACTGATCACGGACGAGGTTCTGGGTGAAAGGAGTCGTTGATAGCTCCTCTACCGTCCCAACCACAGCTTCAGTAGAAAGCTAGTTAGCAAAGCTCATTGTCGTCTCAGGAGATGATATTATAGAGTGCGGTATGTGACAGGGGTAAGCCTCGAGAGCCGCGGAGATTGAACACACACCTTCGGATTTGCAGCACAGCAAAATATCAATACGGCCAAAGACTTGAACCGCCTCAGCGACAGCGGCGCCGCAGCTCCCCATGACGACGCCATCACAGCGAATGCCGCGGATGCGATCCTTCCAGCCTTCGCGGTCCTTTCGCGTGCTCTTGCACTCGTTGACAAGCTCCCGGAACTCGGCGCTGCGGTCTTCATGGTCGATCTCGTGGGCCGGTAAACAGGCGACGACATAGTCGCCGTGAGCGAGCAGCGTCCGGATGAGGCGGACGGCAAGAGGCGACAGGGCTGAGGTGAGGAGCCATGTTCGCGGCGAGTTGTGCATGGCTGCGGAGGGGTTAAGGTCAGCGTCAGCCATTATGACGGCAGTGGATCATTATAAATGTCCTCCGAATGCCTCCCTCATTCAACCTTTATTTTTACCCTGTGAAACAGCGTTTTCCTTCTTTCCCTTGCTCTTCTTTTGTAACCGAGTCCCTTGCTGGTGAATCCTGCAAACTGCCCTTCGGAAACTTGTCCGACCTTGGCGGTAGCCGTATGAAGGTGGCTGATGGATGAATGGAGGTTAGAATAAAGAATGCGTGGAGTCACGAGCTTCCATGGAAATTACATCATTGGCAGCAACATCGCTACTAATCCACTGGGATAAGAGTATGATAAGAGTAGAACTAAAGAAAATGGAGAAGGAATGGGTTAGGGAAATTGATTTGCTGTGAAAGGGTACCGGGAAGAGAAAAGCCTGAGAAGTGACAGCTGTAGAGCTGAAAAGCTGGCGATGCAAGGATAACCATGGATGAAGATCTAGGAAAATCTGGGGGTGACCTACGAAAGGAGGGGTTCGGGATTGAGTGCCGGTGTCGGCGGGTAAAAGCCGTTTTGTGGGTGCCGCGACTCGCCCGCTCCCGGCCCGACATTTCGGCCTCTGATGATCCGGTCGGGTGCCAAGATTCTGCAGGTATAGCCAGATAATCTCTCAGGGCAACCGAATTCTCCTTCCAATCACTTCCCAGAATGCTGGATTCAAGACGGCAGGGATTCGAAATTGGGGGTTTTTTTTAGGGTACCGTATCGACTCGACAAATTTGCAAAACTTGGTGGGTCTGAGTACCCTAGTCCGTGACTTTTTAATTGGTTCTGGCCCCATAAGTTCAAGTTTAGAGCCAGCCTCTGCCGCCTCGCGAGCTGCCAAGTCAGAGCCTCTATTGCGGGATAGCGAATTAAGAGCTTAAAAACAGAGGCTAGCAAGGGTACTGAGACCCACCAAGTTTTGCAAAATTGTCGAGTCGATACGGTAGTAGAGCAGGGTTCACCCCGCGCGGAATCGGCCCGACAGGAAATGAACGGGGTCCAGGAGAACGCTACCATGACGTCCGTATGCGCTGATCTTTGATCCCTTTGACTTTCTTTTTGGGGTATGCATCTGCAAGAGTCAGAAGCAGACATATATCACGTCTCAATTGGTCTGTCCCGAGTTACCTCAGAAAGCTCAGACCATTTTGCTCGTCCAAGGCGCCGGACGGGACTATACCTAATCGGTAAAGTCACCTGACGTCCTCGAGCAAATGGTCTGAGGACCCTGTCAATGATTTGGGCCTGAGTCAAGATGAATAGGACACGCGCCTGACGACAGGATAGACAGTTATACCTTCATTGGAGGAATCTTTATACAATGCTCAATTGTATTTTACTAATTTTGGATAGTATTTCTCTAAACTACGCGGGATACCTGGCGGAAGAGTGGCCAGATTGATGATTTTGTCGAAGTCTCGATTCACCACAAATTCGAGTTTTCGGCAAAGATACAGAAGGCAAATTACCGAACAAAGAAGATCCCTGGACAGAGCACACTTTTTTATACAGCCCAGTGGAATTGAAGACAAATGTGACTTATTGCGAGGGGGCTACTGATGAAATATTGGGGGGGTGCGATACTTCAGAGTCACGAAAATCGTCGAAAATTATCGAAGAGTCAGTGTGTGCCATTGACAGGTTCAGGTTCAGGTTCAGGTTCTATTCCTACTCGGTTTTAGCCGCCATCTCCCGGCAGCCATGCCCGGTAAGCAGGGTTTGGCCGACGGCCGAAGCGCTCCGAATGTTCATCCGTTACGCCCCACTTCGCCAACGCCATTTGGCGTTTGGCCAGCCGTCTCCAGACTTCCCACTTTTCCTCCTAAACCTCTATCTACATCGGCCTGCCAACCTCTGTAGATTGAGGTTCGAAATACTGATGTACACATGCTTTTTAGGCTCTTGTGGGGCGAATCATGCGCCCCGTGTATGGGTCCTTCTACCTACAGTCTCCCCCCAGCGCTCGTGTGCCATTGACAGAATCCTCAGACTATTTGCTCGATGAGTCTGTCTAAATCACGTGGTCAGTCTGAACAACCGCTAGACTCATCTTGGAAATGGTCTGAGCTCGCTGAGGTAAGCATGACCGTGAAAGGTATCACGTGCTACCGCACGTGATACTGGATATTTCCCCTGAGCCAGGGGCAGATCGATCTTGTCCTTCTTTTTGATCTCTTTGCGCTACGTCTTGTATCTAGGACGCAACCCTTAGTATCAATTGATCCTTCTTGACTACGATTCCTCACACTGGACCGCACTTTGGACTAATAATCCAGCTTTTGGTCTGGACTATTAAGAGCTCTGGCGCTGGTCAACCATCAACGCAACCCCAACCAACTCAATAGAGGACCTGGTTGATCAACTCAACGGAGGGAAAGCTTATTAAGCAGTCAAATCACTCAATTGAAGGCTGAGGGTGAGTGGATTGCGTTGATCGCCACCCTGGCCCAAACAGCCTTCTTGGTCCATTGTGCCCTGCGTCTTGCAGCTGACTAGACTTCAAAAAGCCGGAAAGCTTTCATATTAAACCGATTTCAAGTGCACCGAGTCCCCGAAGGTTGGACGTCACAGGCACCAAATGCGAGTTAATTTGGGATACTAGCAAACCCAATGATACACTCCCTTTGCCAGACAGATGCTGTGACTGTTCGGCAAACAGAACCACGAATCGTTCGCTATTATTCAGATTCAATCCTCCTCAACCCTAAAAGTGGTCACCTTAATTATACGCTATGGATCACCACTCATACCATTGTGCATTCCTGTCAGCTCCTCCTCACTCTCGTTGTCAGCGTTTCCCCGCGATCTCCACACAGACACGCCCTTTTCCAACGACGACGGCCTGTCAAAATGGTTCTCCTGAGTGTAAGCTGCCTCGCCGTCTCCTCGGTTGCCATCCAAGTCGTCTTGCCGTGTGAATGTGGTGAGACTAAAAAGGCTGCGCTGCTTATTCCCGCTACCGTTGGTGCCCTTGGAGTTTCCCATGAATCTCCGCGAGCCGATGGGCTGATCCGTATCCTGCAACACAGATGGCCCCGATGTCGATATGCCAAGCTTGTGGCCGAGTAATCGAAGCAAAGGCCGTAGCGTTGCAAGGCTCCCCGCCGTGACGGCGAGGCCTTGCTCCGTCGTAGACCAGATGGCGATGTCGAGCGTTGCCCCTAGTTGTTGTGTTAGTCATAAGTTTGAGCGCGGTGATGACGTTTGAAAGTTGGTTTTGCGTTTGAGGCTAGACTTACAAAGGAAGTCTGGGTTTTTGAAGTCTTTGACAAATGTGAAACGAACAACTACGGCTGCACTCGCCCTGCATCTTGTCAGCTACCGTACGTCGTACTGAGGAGATAATACCAACACGCAGGCCATGGCCATGACAGGAATCAGAGCAAGCTTGGTTTTCCGTCCCATATTCAGGTTCCACACCAGGAATATGGGTAGGATAGCACATGTGAAATCAGAAATGACGCTAAAGACGCTGTATAGATAGGTAAGGGCGATAATGACCTCGACGTCGACGCATTTGCCGGGCTGGACTCTGTTCCAGAAGAAGGAGATAGGGTTGCATTGAAAGAGAGTGACAAAGAAGAAGACGATTCCGGTGCAGACCGTGATCATCATAACGCCATAGATGATCCAGACATCAATTTTTCGGACGGTAATTCGAAGGAGGAAGTATCCGATGGAGATTTTCGAGGCAATCATTGTAAGGCAATACCATAGATAGCACCACCACCAATACTGTTTCTTGTAAGTCGCCGAGAAACGTTACCAGCAATAAGACGGCCGGTAATAAGCTTACCTTCAGGGCTTGCTTAATATCTTCCTTCTCCAGATCGGCATGATGACGGCCAGTGCCATAGTGTACTCCAATAAGCGCACAGGTAATGAAAAGGATGAATGAAATCTGAGTAGTGGTTCAAGTCAACGATGGTTCGCGCAGGATGGAGATGAGCCATCGAAGTGAGCCTCTGGGATAATTAGACTTACAAGAGCAGTAACCATGCACCAATCGTCGAACCCAAAATTCTTCACCAGGCGAACTCGAACGTAGCACCGCAACAGGGTCGATATGACCGCCGTCACGGCGAGCGTATAGCAAACAGCTTGAAGCTCAGGGCCCCGGTTCTCGAGGGCCATGGCGATGCCTATCCCAAGATCCAAGATGCCAATCAACAGGGGATCATATGCAAACGATATGGAAATAAAGAAAATACGACGAAGGATTGACGATACACTGTAAGGATTCAAAGCCGGCAGGCTCGGGCCGGAGAATGGAGCGTCGCATATATATATAAAGACCTGGGTATCGCGTGGCCCCCTTGAGAGCCTGACTCCGGGTTGACCCAGCACTTTGGGTCCAAGACCCCGGCGGCCCTTATGCGGCGATTCAGCGAATCCACTGCATCGTTCATCAGAACGACTCCTCTGATCTACACTCTTGGGCAGTAACACTATTTTGTGGGATTAGCACCATCCGAGTACGCCCCGAGGACGCAGACCACGTTCCCCGTCGCGTGGATCGGACGCAAGTGGCGTATGCTTCCAAGGATTCCCTGACATTAGCTTCAAACTCTGTCAAGTGGAACCGCTTAAGTGGTGGCTAGATGAACCCGTGGGCCGCTGTCTATGCTCTTCTGGGAAGATTCATGGCGCCGCGAGATTTCTCCACCACCCTTAACCCCTTGCTTGAGTCAAGACGTCCTGGACACCTGGACTTTGAGCCAGCAAATTGACAGCAACGGAGTTTCTCATTGAAGAAGCTGGCTAACCTCGCTTCACAAGAAATCGAAAGATTCCGTCTTCTCTTCTCCTTAATCCGGCAATTGGGTAGTAACACACTCGAGTTCTGGATCGCGTCGTGCAGGGACTGGGAGACGCGCAGGTCGGCGGTTCAAGCGAGGGTTAATCTCACAAATCATCTGGCGTGCTTGCCAAGTCAAGGTGGGCCATTGTCTCTACGCACTGACAGAGGGTAGATCGTTCTGGAGATGTTCAAGGTCAGGGACGTTGCTTCTGTCAGCAATAGCGCAGATCAGCTCCAAGATCAACTTCGAGGAACTGATCAACCCTGCAGGGCATGACTAGCGACGAGGCTCAAAATTACCACGCGCTTTGGTACTTGAGTCTTTTGCGTTGGATAGCATCACATCGCTTGTGGGGAAAAGGAGAATTTGGTCGATCAATTGCTGTTGTTCTCGACAGGAAATCTTAGGATTGGGGCGAGTATCAACCGAGAAATTCCCGACCAAATAGGGCTTTATAGCATCATCTTCAGTGGGTAAAAGACGGCTTTCTCCGTCTTATTCCCTGTAAAGTTGTAATGCGGCTTGCTCATGGTTTTGCCTCATGCAGCTGCATCAGCTCAAAGACGCTTACATCTTCGGGGCCCGTACCCCGTCAGCGGGATCAAGGGGCCGGTGTGGCCAACCCACGGTTTTCAACTATTCAGAATTCTCTCAGTGCCATTCGCCAAAGCTGCTGCCGCAGTCTATCCCCCAGTAACCGAGCAATAGAAATTGCCAAGGTGTAGCAGGAGGGAAAAATCCTTCGGAAGGAATCAGAGGCTGGCGAGCAGCTTTCCTTCAGGGAGAAAAACCTCTGCAACTAGCGTGGTTGTTTGGAAGGGCGCAAGGCCTCCCAACACCCACGTCCGCCTCGGTTCTGAAGGCGATCGTGAGGTCCGGCTTGGTGTCGAGACCAGCTTTTGACAGAGAAGATGAAAACTCTCTTTCTCTCTCTGCCTGTTAAGACCCCCATGAGGCCTTGGAGGCCAAAGCATGGTGGGGTGGCCTGAAAAATGCCTCCCAAGCAACTGCGAACAGTTGCGGGAAAGAATTTTTACAGGGGAGTGGAGATCCGTGCTTGTGCATGCGGTCTCCGGTGGAGATTTCCAGCGGGCAATCATTTCAGGGTGGAAGTGTTGGAATGAGGATAGAAATAAGGCAAGAATCACGATCACCGTGAACATGTTCACGATGTTCGTGAACGACCACAACTAGCATCAGGCAGCACGCTGCTGTCTATGATATTGGAAGACTGAACATAGGTATAAGAGGTCGACCTTCGTCGCTCCCTTGGATAGAATTAAGCAGCGTAATGAAATCTCTTCTGATCACACCCTCCGTTGCACAACTCGTCTTTTGAGAGGAAGGGCCTAATTTAGTTGGAGGGCATCAGCTGGGCATACTGTACAGCTCTGATTCGCTATAACGAATGCCCGACTGCCACATGGTTTTTTGCCCTGTTAATGAATGGCAACTTCCGCTCCTCTCCCCTGCTCCAACCGTCCATGGGACGTAACTCATACCGATTCCTTGGTGACGAGACGGACGGTGAGGAAAGGCCATGCAGAGTGCCCTTCGAGCTCCCCCCACTCCAATCCCCAGATCCTGCCCAAGGAGTGGCGGGCCTTACAACACCCAATTTCCCTTTCGAGAACCCTTGAGGCGATTCACGGTTGGCCCGCGAGTCACAAGCCAAAGAGCCGGCGTGTCCTTGGAACCCCACATTAATCCGAACTCAGGCGCCTAGACGCCGTCTCTCCTGGAACTCGAGTCGGCGACCACGCTGCGCGACTCGAGCCAAGTGCCTAACTGCCATGCGACAGCCCAATCTCTCGGGTCTCACTCCTCCACCTCACCCTCACCCCTGTGCCGCACTGCCGGTTTTCAACGAGGGCACACGGCGCTGGGAGGACGGTGGGATTGGGGAGTCGGTCGGGGCGCCACTACCACTGGATCGAGAGCGCGGACTCGCTGGGCTCCTGAACACCCCTCCCCCCGGGCCCAAATTCCAGGATCCCCACCCAGTCTGTTGGCACAGCCGGCTTTACCCGTGCCAGCACCGACGGTGTCATGGTCATTGGACCCCTCTTTTGGCCTTCAGAGGCACCCTTCGCCCGGGAATTTATTTTCAAGCTTGTTGGCCCAAATGTTGGCGACGTGGCATGCATAATGATGTTATGTACACAGGCAGCCACCTCGAGGGAAGATGTTTCACGATGACCAGAATTGTCGGAACAGCGTTGCAGATCTGTTGCAGGTCTAGTATCTTGGCCTGGCCTCTTCAGATACAGAGAGGAGGGGGAACGAAGAATAACAAGGACACACAACACACATCTACAGATCAATCATTCTCGGTTCTCTATGATCCATATGCTGGTCCCCATATTCCATATGCACTTCTCCATCTTCGGATCATCTATATCCATCATGATATGAACACGCGTGTCCAACACCAAATCCCCGTTCCGGTGGCAGCATCCAAGACACCCCTTGCCGAGCCTTCCACCTTAAGGGATTTATCCCTTAAAGGCCAAGCTTTATAGGTTGTGCTGAAAGTCTGTGCCGCTCCCTATTAGCCACTGCTGCATATGCTTCCCCCCCGTCGTGGCAGATATTTACCGAGACGCTAGTATTCAGCCTCGTCGTTGGGGTAATTATATTCATGTCGAATGACGGCACGACGGTACGTCAACGGGATCGCACTTATTGCCGGAGCTCATGGCATGATAGGTCCTGCCATTTTCTTCTTGGAATCATAGGACGCTCGACCGAAGGGATGTGAGGCCGGCGGTGACAAGGTGTCAAACAATTGGCTTCACAGGGATCATTGATGGCACCAGTCAATTGATGAGAGTCATCTGAGGAGCAAGAACTCAATGACAAGGTGCACTGAGTCGTGCAGCTCTTTATAAAGCGTTGCCTGTTCTAGGCAGTAGCAGCTGCCCTGCAGGCAGCTGCACTAGTGGGGCCAGGGCTTGATATGCGACACAAGGCGAACGACAGCTGGCCGCCAGGCGAACGCAGCCTGCAGGAACACCCCGCTGACGCAGGGGCATCCTGGAGACTCAGACCTGATGAAGCTGAATGGACAGTTGAGACTGGGGATCTTGATTCTGCAACCCGTCCGTCGATCCCTTGTAGCGATTCCCACACGGGAACTTCCGTGGTCGAGGGGAGAGGGCAATACTTATCCAATTTCTGACAAAACCGTTTTCGCACTGTCGTACGGCTCCACCTTATGCCCCAGCCACCGGCCCATATTATTAGCCGCCGTGAGAGGAGAGTCGCTGATCGTGAACATGGAGCCTAGAGAGTAGCGCCAGTTAACGGGAGAAACTCGAAGTTGAAGTAACTTACTTTCTAATATCTGCTAGCGAAGTCAACAAGTTGATCAAAAACTTGGGCAAAGACCAACCAGGGACGACTATATAAGGCTCTCAATGTCTACGGCCTTAAATGAGTGCTCAGAGTCTACACCTTAAGGACCGTGCTCCTAAGCATTTCCAACATTCTTTCATTCCACTATGGCAGGGGCCTACCGATCACGATAAATCTACGTCGCCCTCCGCATCGAGACCAGCATCATGGGAAACGGCCAAGGAAAGCCCGTCGACCTCAATGGCGAAGGTACGTGAAATTCCCTGCGCCCTTGTCCGCGAGTCCCACACGCCCTCTGTCTGTCCTGCATGGTGCGGCGGCCTTTCCGTCGTGAGCGTCCGGCAGCAGTGAGACCACCAGATCAGACCGACCTCGTTCAACCACCCACGCTGACCCCCACCGCCGCAGTCAGCCTCAACCATTTTCGCTTGTTGAGAGTCATCGGCCGAGGCGCCTTTGGAAAGGTGCGCATCGTCAAACGCAAGGACACCAACCTGTACTTTGCCCTCAAGTACATCCGCAAGGATAAAGGTACGCCACCGACTCGCTCTTTTCTCTGTCTCACCCGTCCCCTCGACTCCTATCCCACGGTTTGCGTCTCGACGGCATCCCTCCCTCTGCCTCAGAGCCACGTCTCCTTAGGTTGCGCAATATGTTTTAACCACCATGACATGATTGCAGTCGTACGATCCGAGAGCGTACAAAACATCATCCGCGAGCGGCGGATGCTCGAATACCTCAACCACCCCTTCATTTGCAACTTGAGATACAGCTTCCAGGATATCGAGTACATGTACGGACCCCGCCAATCCCATGCCGACGAGTGCCATGCTTGTGGCTTACCCCGCAGCGATAGCTACCTTGTGGTCGACTTCATGACCGGCGGCGATTTGCGATTCCACATCTCCAGAAAGACCTTCACCGAGGAGGCGGTCAGGTTCTGGATCGCCGAGCTGGGGTGCGCCCTGAGGTATATCCACAGCCAGAACATCATCCACAGAGATATCAAGCCCGACAACGTCCTTCTCGACGCCGACGGCCANCTGGGGTGCGCCCTGAGGTATATCCACAGCCAGAACATCATCCACAGAGATATCAAGCCCGACAACGTCCTTCTCGACGCCGACGGCCACGTCCACTTGACCGATTTTGTACGTTTCTACCGTCTCCACCCCGGAGGTGTGCATTTTGCTAACCATGAGCTAGAATGCTGCCTCGGACGTCGTCGCTGGCAGGACTCTGACGAGCAAGTCCGGTACTCTGGCCTATCTTGCTCCCGAAGTATATGCTGGAAAGGGATACGATGTCCGCGCGGATTGGTGGTCACTGGGTGTCCTGTTCTATGAGTGTATCTACAACAAGGTACGCCTCGATGGCTGCACACTTCTCTCTGAGCCGACGACATTGCTCTGGACCCCCTCCGTGCGCTAGATAAGCAGGCCTGACTCGACGAAAGAGACCCTTTGACTGTGACTCCGAAGGCTCCCTGAGCTCGCAAATCCAAGCCGCCAACCCCAAGTACCCCGTCACTCACCCCCCCGTGTCGCTCGCTTGCCTCCATGCGATCGGCTCCGCCCTCGACCCCAACCGAAACACTCGCATGGGATCGACTTGGGACAGCTTCGCCAATCACGAATTTTTTAAGTTCTTCGACTTTAAGCTCCTCGAGCAGAAGCGGATCGAGCCCATCTTTGTTCCCTGTTCCCACAAGACCAACTTCGACGGCACCTACGAGGTGGAAGAACTACTCTTTGAGGCAGCACCGCTCGAGGCCCGATCAAGACGCCCGGAGCCGAGAGAGCGGCTAAAAGAGGATGCGACCGATAAGGAGATCCGCGAGGATGAGCTACATCGGATGATTGAGACCGACTTTCGGCCATTTGACTACACTGTAGTTGCATACAAGAAGTGAGGTGGTTCATCCTCTTGACCCTGTGGCCCGTGTGCTAATCCCAACAGGATCACTGAAGCCGCCCAAAGCCTTAATGATGAGGCCCAACCCGACCCGGACAACGCTCTTCAGGCCGTCACGAGTGATGAGACCACGCCCATGCTGGCCCCTTCCCCCTGGTACCGGAACAACTTCCGAAACCACCACCACCCCATTATCACGGGCGAACGAGTCACAAGTCCTACTGGGGGCGTTCAGGTGACGCTCGATGGAGGTGGTAGCCGGTCGGAGTTGGCACGCCAGGATGCGACCCTACCAACGTACGCCAATAATGCTGCCGAGGATAAGAACGAGGGCTCAGGCGGCATGCTTGGATTCCTGAAGAGCAAGAAAAGGCGGAACAACAGCCCGAAACCCAAGGAGAGGGGTGTTTTGGGCAAGAAAGGTGCCCGAGCTGTCATCGGCTAGAGAGGGATTGCGGCTCACAATGGGCCATTTGCCCATCGGCGACGATAGATCGATACCCAGAGGCTCGAACTCGAATTCATCCTGGAATCGGGACTAGGCCTGCGAAGCTGTGACCAGTCAGCTTCGTGAACAAAACAGTCATAAACACCGAACACCTCTCTTAAGTCCCTTAGATCAGGACCTCCATGCGTTGCAAAGCGCCTGCGTCGCTTTAAGCACGTCGGGGCACACCGCTGGAGAAACTGCTCGGCCGCTAGATGATGGCCCTCCTGCTGTTGTTGGATCGCGCAGGGATGCTGAGTGCACTTAAAGGGTTGTTATTGTTGTTATCTTGCAATCGAAGGACCTTTTGAGACCTTATATCTTCGAGTGGCCCCTTCTTCTTGATGACACCTTTGAAGCGGGGATCATTTTCAGAGAGCCCTGACATTAGCATCACAACCGGTGCGACAAAGCGAGCTCGTAGGTAGTCTGTGAGGCAAGTTTGGGTCCCTACTAGGCTCTTGAACTATCGACTAACTCAGACGGCGCGCTCTTGAGGCTGGGCTTTCCTGGCCACCTTCCGAGTCAGGGAATCCTCTCGAGTGCTGGTGGCCGAGTTTGTAGGTCTTGCCTTGGAAACCCGTTGGGAGCTGCTGAGAGCCAGATCACGTCGTGATCATGCCGAGTCCATACCGGGGATCGGGTTGCCGAAG